>PVKC010037967.1:0-12858 GCA_004027635.1 Crocidura indochinensis
AAAAAAAAAAAAAAAAAAAAAAAAAGATTGAACTGTCATATTATTTGAGAATTGCTTTAAAATATATTGGCAAGGAAGCAAGAAATAAAACAACTACAAATAATACTCAACGTTATTAAATCTAAGCATAGCTCGTAGGACATTTGACTTACACGTGGCTGTCCTGGGTTTGATCCCTGGCATCCCATTCAGTCCCCTGGGCTTGCCAGGAGTGAATTTTCAGCGCAGAGCCAAGAGTAACCCTTGAATGTGGTTTAAAAATAGAAAAATAAAAAAAATTTAAATCCGGTTGATGTGATTATGGTGTGTCATTAAAATATCCTTTCTTTAGCATTGAAATTTTCATTATTAGGAGTTTTCAAACATTTAAGGAAGTGAATGAAAGTAAAGGAAATGAACCAGTAGGAGTAAGCAAGTTTTTGAGGTATTTTGCTATAAAGGAGAAAAAAATTGGGGCCAAAGAGGGAGTGGTGCTCAGTGGGCTAAATATATATACAAAGCATGTAGGAGATACCTCATGGTCCCTGAGCACCACTAAACATGAACCCTGAACATAGAGCCTGGAGTAATCCCATTCCCCATCTACCTATCATCTCAACACAACCAAAAATAAACAAAATAACAAGAATAAACAAAAACAAGAAGAATAAAGTACTCAGACAAGTATCTAGTTTTAATGTTTCTGAGACTGGAAAAGTTGCAGTATGCTCATGTGGAGCACAGGGGTGGTGGGCATGGCAGAGTAAGTGCATGGATGCTCTCCTTGAGTTGGGCCTCTTGTGCTTTGGAGTAAATGGCTCTGGGTGCAACCTTAGTCTGTAAACTACACTGTAAGATTGGGCACAGGTGCAGTTTGAGGGCTGGGTATACTGGTGGAGGAGGCAATGTAGGGCTTCAGTTGCTTTCTGTGAAGGAAGGTCAAAGGCTTAAGATGGAGCATAAAGGAGGCGTGAAGGGTGAAGATGAGAGGAAATGATCTAGATCATCTGGAAGCATGTAAAAGAGAGACATACAGGGCTTGAGAAAGGCAGCAGACTTTCAGGCAACCCTAAAGACCTGTGTGATGCGGAGACTTAGTAGATGCTGCTGATGGTGGTGGGTCAAGACAGGCCCACATCTCCCAGCACTCTCCTCAGCCCCAGGAAGCCCTTCAACCATTCATCCTGAGGACTTTGTTGTGGTGCTGCGAACACAAATTGCCTGAACATAGGGTACCCAGGAGTGCCAAAGAAGACACTGTGCCCTGAAGCCACTCTCAGCCAACAGTGGACAGAGCTATGGTGGGTATCATGGACTGAATGTTTGTATCCCCCTGGAGGGTATTTCCTGAAGTCCAATATTATGTTATATGGAGATGGGACCTTTAGGAGAGAATTAGGTCACAAAGGGGCTTAGACCCTCAATACTAGAGGGCTTGTTCTTTCATTCCTTCACATGCAGATTCAGTGGTGAAGTCAGGAATGAAGGCCTCACCTTGGATTTCTAGCTTCCAGTGTGAATTATGGAAAAATTCAAATTAATTCTTTGTTCAAAATATCTAGACCATGGGTCTTTGTTACAGCAGTCTGAGCTGATATGGTGGCTAAACTGTCCAGCTCCCTTAGCCTTCAGTCACCAACATTCTGAAACGTAGTCCAGACATTTTGCCTCATTCCCCAATGGGATTCTCTAATTATTCACAGAAATTAAATGTTTAGTCACTAACCCTTTTAGGTTTTCGTTTCTCCTTTGCTTCATTTCATGTCTCTTCTCAGGTTTCTTAGAATCTTCTTTCTTCAAACAGCTAATTTGAAATCTTTGTCTTAGAGATATTTTAAATAGAAAGATAAAAACCAAAGACAATCTAACATGTGTTAGTTGCTTGAAGAAAGATGTTCCATGGATAGAGAATTGGACTGAATGAGGCTGGGTTTTTACCTGAGCAAAGTGGAGTTAAGGGGGTTAGGCTGTATGTGAAAAGGCCATTAAATAGGCAGCTTATGGAATTCATGTAGAATTCAGAAGGAAGGAGGAATTATGTGGTAATGAGAAAGGTATTTGTCAGATGCCAGAGGATTCCAAGAGTTGTCATCAGTGAATGGAGTGAACTGAAAATCTTGGAGCTGGTGATTGGAAAGGGGAAGACTGGGATGGAGAAGTCATCCTAGAGCCAGATAGAGAAAAATATAATTAGAAGAGAGGATGGCAGGACAAAGAGGCCAGGGCAGTGACTGATGACAATAAGAGTGGTACAGAGAGAAGTCATGAATCTGAGGTTCAAATATTCAGGGAAAACCTGGAGGCTCACAGATGACCTGGATAGATGTCTGAAAGAAGAGACAGGTCTGAAAAGGGAGGTGGGCAGCAAAGACTATTCGTTGGACTGGCAGTAACACTAGAGGAGGTCAACTTCCCAGGGAATCCAGCTGCTGAAGATAGGCACAGGGATTAAACAGCACAGCTAAGGGATTTTGTGACTCCAAGCATCCTGGAATTGGGAAGGTGAGGAGTCAGTCAGCTTCAGGAATGTAGCAAGCTCTGTGGGGTGAATCTAACTGAGATTGGTTTGGGATGTTGGGCTACTTAGCATGATAAAATGCCCATCTCCTCCCACAGGAAGTAAATACAGATGTGGGTGTCACAAGGTTCTCTTTGCTATCTTTCAAACAGATGTGCAGATGACTTTTGGGAGAAGGGAGGCCAGGAGAAGGAAAGAGGGAACTTCAGGGTTACAAAAATGCCAAAGAACTTACCAAGGGATCTCATGGTCAGGAAGTTCCAGCCCTTTACTTTTTTATGTATTTTTGATCATTTTATAGACTTTCCAGGTGTAGAAATCTTTTTCTGCTTTAAGGCAACACCCAGCTGAACGCTGAGCTCTGTGCTAAAGGATCATTCTTGGTAGTACTCAGGGGACCAGATACATTATCAAAAGATTCAAATGGGGTCAGCCTTGTGCAAGTGCCTTATCTCCAGACATAGAAATCTTGACATGCAAAATAGAGTTTTCTTTTTTGTGAGCTTATAATTTGCGTGCCTGATTTAATAAAACTTTTTATAATTGGCCGTTAGAATTAAAAATAGGAGTTAGAGGCTGGAGAGATAGTATAGCAGTAGGGCATTTGCCTTGCACTCAGCTGACCCAAGACCAGCAGTGGTTTGATTCCCGGCATCCCATATGGTCCCTGGAGTCTGCCAGGGGCGATTTCTGAGCGAAGAGCCAGAGGTGACCCCCTGAGTGTCACCAGGTGTGGCCCCCAAACAAACAAGCAAAATAGAACAGTTAGTGACTTTTTAAGGAAATTCTCAAAATATTTCAAAAATATTACTAGGAATATTCCATTGAAATATTCCAATATTCCATTGAAAATGTAAGAGGCAGTATCCAGGTTCTTCTTTGGGGAGCCCGGTGAGTGACCCAGGGGCTCAGCTAGCTCCTTACTTCTGTACAAAGCCTTCCCTAGACACTCATCTGCAAATGTCCTGTTGTATGATGCTATGTGTATTGGACCCTCCTTCACCTTATATTATTTTTGCATCCCCTAAAAGCAATTGTCATTGCTTTATCTTGACATAATATTTTCTAGTTCCTCCAGAGATCTACCTAACTTTTGGTGGGGTGTTTGAACCACACCTTACTGGTGCTCAAACGATACTTTTATTTCTGTGCTCAGGTATGACCCCTGGCAGAGCTCAGGAAACCGTGATCAGTGTTGGTGCTTGAGCTAGGGTTGGCTGCATGAAAAGCAAATGTTTTAACCCCTAATTTCTATCTCTTTGACCTTAGGGAGACCTAACATCTTGAGTTTTGTGCATGATCTTTAACAAGGTAGATATTTGATGAATATTTGTTGCAGGGGACATTAAGTGAATTTTTTTTTTTTTTGGTTTTTGG
Source organism: Crocidura indochinensis (assembly GCA_004027635.1). Classification (NCBI taxonomy): domain Eukaryota; kingdom Metazoa; phylum Chordata; class Mammalia; order Eulipotyphla; family Soricidae; genus Crocidura; species Crocidura indochinensis. The sequence goes on from PVKC010037967.1 coordinate 3,875, forward strand.
GTCACACCCAGTGACACTCAGGGGTTACTCCTGGCTATTCGCTCAGAAGTCGCTCCTGGCAGGCACGGGGGACCATATGGGGAACCGGGGGATCGAACCGCGGTCCGACCTAGGTTAGCACAAGGCAAGGCAGGCACCTTACCTTTAGCGCCACCGCCCGGCCCCCTAAGTGAATTTTTTTGATTGTGTTCATAGATTAGAAGCCTACTCTGTCTAAGCATTGAGAAAATGACTATACATCAAAGGAATAAAACTGCCTCGTAATCTAGAAGAGGGACAGCAATACATATCACAAAAGATCAGACTTTCAAGATAGAGGCAAAAACTGAATCCAAGGGAAGTGAGTCTTAGAGACAATTACTGATGTCTTATCATGTACTAGTGATAGAAACGTGCTACTAAGGGTCCATGCTGGTTCAGTGGCAGAGCACTTGCCTGAGCATCACCCCATATATGTCAAGTGTGATGTTGACTGCACTGGTTTGTGATTTCTGGCATCACATCAAACCCTGGGACCTCTGGCACATGGTTGCCAGCTCTATTTGAGCACAACCATTGAAGTGTATAACCCCCAGTGAGCATATGTGCAAATACCATGACCAAGTGTGCAAGCATTGCAACCAAAAGCATGTGACCCTCATCTACCCCTGAAACAACAGTATCCCTTACAAAAGGAAAGGGAACAACAAAAACTTTAAAAAATATTGTTTATCGTTATTCGCTAGTGTTTGCTAGAAAATAGCAAACTTTATATTAGATATAATCAAAGTGAGGCTCAAAGTGGTGTGTTTCCCAAGATAGTCACATTACAGTAAAGATCTGTCGAGATTTGAGCATACTATTTCTCAGAACTCTGATTCTTAACCCATTTGCTGCAATGCTTTCATCTGCAGGTACAGTTATTTATATTGGGAATGTAAAAATGAATTTGAGACCTTTAGTTCTCTCTGCTCTGATTTAGTCCACACTAGCACCAAAGCAAACATCTCACTTAAATTCTGCCTTTTAGCCACAGGTATCTTTAAACTTTTGACTAGATGTCATTTCCTTAGCTAGAGATGCAGTCTAAGGGCAATCTTTTAAAAGCAGGGCCTAGGATATCTGGGAGATGGCTAAAAGGACTAGCCGGAGATTTTCAAACATAGTTGATTTTTCTTTCCCCTTTTCACAAAAAGTAATTCCACACCCCACCCTCTGGAAAACTACCTTCTTAAAGTGAGCAAACAGAAAGTACTCCTAATTTACAGGAACCTATAACTACTGCTGGATTATTCCAGCACCCATTTTGAGTAACACTGGCTGAATACAATGCCTGGGGATATCTATCTGGTTTGATTCCAATCCTGCATGGAGGTCTCCAGAGTATCTCTTGGTATTTAGGAGCTCTGAAAGAGAATAGAACCCAAGCACAACTAGGTGTGGGCCTTAAATAAAAATTTTGGGGGACCCTAAGATCGGGAGTAGTTTAACATTTTTGTTTGTTTTGGGGCCACACCTGGCAGCACTCAGGGATTATTCCTTGCTCTGCACTCAGAAATCACTTCTGGCAGGCTCGGGGGACCATATTGGATGCTAGGAATTGAACCTGGGTTCATCCTGGGTTGGTCACATGCAAGGCAAATGCTCTACTGCTATGCTATTGCTCCATCCCCAGCAGTTTAACATTTTTACAAAAACTACCACATCAGTATGGAAAAGAATGAAGGCATTCACCCATTCACATCAGACATGAAACTGTCTATACTATCATGAATATGTCTGTACTATTATTTCTACTCTGCTCTGAATCCAGAATTATTTTTGTGGAACAGAAAGATAAAAAAGAGAGGCCCTTTTCAAAGGAGACTTGCTTTCTGTTGAGGAAGGGTTGAGGGCCAGGGTCCCGACACTCCATGCTGCCTATGTGAGTGGTAATTCTGTCCACATTGTAGGAGTCCATCCTGCCATAGTGAAGGGCCAGATATGGAAACTGCATCTTCAATACTTCCTATGTGGTGAGTCCACAAGAGTTACTCCCTTCCAGGCTGAGTGTCCCAGGAGTAGAACCATCACAAAACCACAGAGTTCTCTGTGCCTTTTGGAAGCTCCCTTTACAGCCCACCATCCTTTTCCCAGTGGGCCAAGGGAGGCTGCCTCTATGTAACTTCCAACTGGGACTGTCCCTGAGCTGAAGGATAGCACCAGGACTCCCCAAAACTGGTCCTCTTTGGGATGTGTGTGTATTTGGGGGGTAATAATAAATATGCAGGCACATCTTTCTACACCAGTGCTGAGGACACAGATTATGAGGACTTAGGGAAAAAATAATTTGGGAAAATATGGTTGTTTCCTACAGGAAATTCAGCAAGGAAAAAAATGTCTTGTTCTGCCCTGAACCCTCTGGTTGCCGGAGAGCAGCAGCTGCCTTCTGCTGCAGTCCCCAGGGAGTGGAAAGGTAACTGCCTCCATCCAAACCAAACTTCCTCTCAGTGACTTCATGGAAAACTGGTTTGCATCATGAAGAGAGACTCCATTTATTTATTTGTAATAGCTTCGGGATTTTATGGACCCACAGAGGATATGATTTAAGAAAACATCAGCCAGCTATTCCAAACACCCATGTTTTGAAGCTTGCTATGACAAATAATCATCAATGGGTATATTTCAATATTAAGAATGAAAGGCTATATAACAAACTTCCTTTGAGTAGGACTTTAGAGGTGGAAAGGTTCAGAAATGTATATTTTTGGTCTTGACATCTGGGGTCCTAAAAGGTACAGCTGGGTTTCTATGAACACATTATGAACAACATATGACGTAGTAGAAACGGGTTTATCTATCACCTCCCAATAGGACTTGAGTCTTAGAAATAACTGGGAAAAGACACACACTTGTTCACTATTTAGAACGTTGTTTTGGACATAATATTGGAGGAAATTGCATGTTTTATTAATGTTTCTTTTTTGGTTTTTGGTCACACCCAGTGACATTTAGGGGTTACTCTGGGCTATGCACTCAGAAATCATTCCTGGCAGGCTTGGGGGACCGTATGGGATGCTGGGAATTGAACTCGGGTCTGTCCTGGATCAGTCGCTTGCAAGACAAATGCCCTACCAAAAACTCCCTTAGTGAGTTTTTTTTAAGTAGACAACATGAAAAGTCTTTATAAATTATTTTATTCAACCCTTGCCTTCCATAATTATTTTGAAATTTTTATTGCTATATCCAAGTTACAAGACTATTGAAGTAATTTTTTTTATAGTCAAAGAGCTGCTACTCCAATCCCTCCACCAGTGGTTTAAATCCATGTTTACCCACTGACCCTTCCCCTCTCTCCTCTCCTGTAGGGTCTGAATTCTTAGTTCTATGGCTAGGGTCTCAGAGTTTGTTTTGATAATTGTCTGATTTCTTTATTTCTTTACACTGGCATCAAAGTGAACTCTTGTGGTGTTTATCTTTTATTTTCTGACTTGATTTAACATATCACCCTCTAGTTCTATCCAAGTTGCAGCAAGCCACAAAATTTTTCTTTTCAGGGCCGGAGAGATAGCACAGCGGTAGGGCGTTTGCCGTGCATGCGGAAGGATGGTGGTTCAATTCCCGACGTCCCATATGGTCCCCCGTGCCTGCCAGGGGCAATTTCTGAGCGTAGAGCTAGGAGTAACCCTTGAGCGCTGCCGGGTGTGACCCAAAAACCAAAAAAATTTTTTTTCTTTCCTCATGGCTGAATAATATTCCATGGTGTACATACTCCATAATTTGTTTTTGGAAAATTTAATTTAAAGCCATCATTTACAAAATTGTTTAGAGTACAGTCATTTCAGGCATTCATTGTTCCAATGGCATTGCACCTCAAATGTAATTTTCCCTCCACCAGTTTCTCACCCCACCCAGGCCTACCCCATTAGCAGGCACAAAATTATTAACTTTATGGTGTTTGGTTTACAGCACACATTAAAATTAAAACGGAAATTATTCTAGCATTAATGATCCCTTTTGTAATGGGGGTTGTTGCTAGGATAGACAAAGCGGTACATTTGTGCTGGCTCTCTGAGATTGCACATACATACTGGTTTTCTGAAATTGCATGTGTTGTCAGATCTCTGAAGTTGCCCACATTAGTTGGATATCACCTCTTTATTCACTCGTTTATTAACATTTGGGTTGTCTGATGATCTTGGCTATTGTGAATAGTGTTACAATGAACCTATGTGTACATATTTTTAACCCTTGCCTTCTATTGGAAGTATGTAGAATCCAATAATGAGAGACATACTTCCCTCCACGCTTCTAGTTGACCTTCTAGTTGACTCATATTTTAATCTTAGTAGATGCACTTCAAAAAGGAATGTGTTTCCATTCCACTAACTGTCCCTTCAATCCACCTTGAACAGAACCTCCACTTCCACTAAGTGAAAATTTTAGCATAATGTTTGAATCTCCACAAATAAAACAACAGCGGTTTCTTAGTGTTCAAGTGGGATTGGTTTGAGGACCCCTGAGGAGCCCAAATCCAGATATTCAAGTTCCTTGCAGTCAGCTCTTTATATCCTCAGTCTCCTCATTTATACAGATGACTACATTTGACTGCATCTTGGAACAAAGAACCTTTAGGTACATAGAACAGTCTTGTGTAAGGAGACTTGGTACTTCAAACTTAAGGGTGATTTAAAGGACAATGGTACCTATAAATTTAGACTCCCTCTCTCCCAGCTGACCTTCCTGCGACTTATTTCTACCTTATGTTTCTTAAATTTTTTTAACTTAAAGAACTGTGATTTACAATGTTATCGATAGCTTTGATAGCTGTGTTTTAGTCACCAATTGTGTTTCAATACCAGTCCCATCACCAGTGTCAACTCCCATCATCAGTACTCCAATCCTCCATCAACCTCACCCCTGACTCTCCACCCCCATCACCTACCAGCCACCTTGACTAGTATATTACAAAGTTTGGTGGGTATAGCTTAGATTTCATATTTTTAGTGTTGTAGGGTCTGTGCTTTGTATTTAGAGCTATGCCACTCTCCTACATTACCAACATAATGCAATCCCTGACCCCTGTTTATGTTTCTAGCTCCATCGTGGCATGATGAGTTGATTGTTGAGTGCCTCTGCATGGTCCTGATATCTACCTACCAATTACTGGAGAACACTGAACTGAGGAGCAGAGTCTATAAAAAAAATGACTCTTCCCCCATTTGACTGCCCAGATCTTAGGTAGAGAATTACCATTAACTTAGGATTTTACTTAACATATAGGTATCAGTTTCAATATTGTCAAATGCTTTTACAAATACTGTGTTACCAGACCCATACAAAAACATTTGGAGGGATATCATTTTCTCTATTAAAAAAATTCCCTGATTCTAAAGAATGAAACGGAATTTTTGCTGTCAGAGAGCAAATAAAATGCAAGGTTGTATCTTTCATTCTGAAATTTGGATCATGTCTTATTACACCTTCTTCTCTGCGAAGTTTTCCCCAAGTCACATATATGCAATCTACCTATTATCTTTAATAACTCCATTGGTGTATAATTTATTTAGAATGTTGATTTTTTTGAATGGTATAATTTAGTGGTTTTTAATATAAACACCAAGTTTGCTATCATCCTTATATAAATAATTTCTGAACTATTTTATCACCTCGAAATGAAATCTTTTAAGTCACTTTCTATTCCTCACACCCATAGCCCCTGGCAAACATTAATTTATTTATACTGTGGATTTGCCTGTTCTGAATTTATGCAATATATGCTATTCAGTCTATCTTTCTGACTTTGCATAATGTTTTTACTGGTATATCCATGTAGTAGCATGGAACTGATCTTTATTTCTTTCCATGACAGAACACTATTTCATTGTATGGATTATATCACATTTAAAAAATCCATTCATGTGTTGATGAATATATGAGTTACTCCATTTTTGCTATTATTAATAGTATTACTACTAATACTATTAATATTGATATTATGATATTATTAATATCATAGTATTACTATGACCATTGTCAATGTATAAGGAAAACATAAGAAAGAATATGTTCTTGGGTGAAAAGATAAGCATAAGTGATTTCATTAAATAAAGTTTTATTAAAAGTAAAAAGGCAAAAAAAGTATCACAATAACCCCCTTAACTTTGCAGTATTGACTACAGTTTCTAGGAGTTTTTTCCCCAGTGGAATTCTTATTTTGTTGTTATTGTTCTTTTTGGCCATAGCTAGTGAGTGGTGCTCAGGGTTCACTCTTGGTCCTGTGTTCAGCAGAGATTGATGGACCATATGCAGTTCTAAGGATTCAACCCAGAACAGTCATGTGCAAAGCAAGCACCTTAACTTTTGTGCCATATCTTTGACCCAGGCTAGCATTATTTTAAATCGCAAAGGATGCACCATCACTACATCATGATTTAAATTCTATTCATTTTTAGATCTTCCTTTTTATTTTAAATATTTTATTTACAGTAAACACCTTGATTACAAACATGATTGTGTTTGGGTTTCAGTCATGTAAAGAACACCACCCATCACCAGTGCAACATTCCCATCATCAGTGTCCCAAATCTCCCTCCTCCCCACCCTACCCCACCCCTGCCTGTACTCTAGACAGGCTTTCTATTTCCCTCATACATTCTTATCGTTAAGATAGTTCACAATGCAGTTATTTCTCTAATTAAACTCATCACTCTTTGTGGTGAGCTTCATGAGGTGAGCTGTAACTTCCAGCCCTCCTCTCTTTGGTCTCTTTCACTTATTGTCTAATTTCACCTATTGTTCCTCCCTTGGTGATCACTCTTAGGTTAACAGAGGCCACAGTGTAAGAAAAATAAGCTAGAGGCACTATTATAAGTGGCCACTTGAAGATTGATAGGATTTAGCCCAGAAACCAAGGAGTGAACCTTCGTTTTCCCCCTTTATTTGTGTCTACAGTATCTTACAGTGTCCTTTTTCTGACTGATGTCATTTTGAAATTTATCTGAAAAGACAGCTAGCTGGAGATCAGAAAATAGAAAACAAGTGGCACTATATAGCAGAGAGAATCTGACTCTTCTGACTCTTCTTCTGGAAGAGCCAGAGTGGATTGCTCTTTGAGGCCTACACTGTGCACGGGACATGCTTTAGCCAGGACTGGCTTCTATGCGCTGCTAGACATGGAGAGCTTTGGGAAGATGTGAAGGCCAGCTTGATCCTCATCTGCAGTGGGAGATCAAGTGATGGTAACTCTCAGGTTTCACCCATATCCATCCTTTCCAAACTTTCCTCCAGAGACCATGTTCTAAGTGATCCACTGTTAGCACATGTTACCAAATGTTACCAAGTGATCCACTGTTACCAAATGTGACCTGGGAAGATGAAACACTTGTCTCTCTTCTTGGTACTCATCTCCCAAGAGAGAAAAGTTCTCTCAGATCACCTAAAAAAGGACAGAGGCATAAATCTTTTGAAGAAAGGAAAATAAAATAGCACACTGCAGAGACATTTGGAGAAAGTGTAAGGGCTGTCCTGAAATGTGAAGAAGCCCCTAAGTTGAACATATTTCCTGTTCCCCATCATTTTCCTACTACTGTCCTGGGCAACCAGTGTGGGGATGCTCTGGCACCAGCTGGGCTATCAGTGTTGCCACCACAACCACCCTTTGCTTCATGAATCAGTCAGAATTGTGACTTTGAAAAGGATGTTTTGAACTCTTGAGTGTGTCACCTTTAAAGTTAAAAAATAAAGTTGCATATGAAATCCCACACTCCAGGGTGCTTAAAAGTAGGTAGTTTTCCTGCATTGCCCTGGCTGCTCTGCTCAGATCTGATTAAGGTGCCTAGGAAACTACTACTGTTCTTTGTAGTGCATGATTCAGGAGAGCAAACCTGTTGGTGGCAATGGAAATGGAGAAGTTGCTGAAGACTCCTGCGTTATCTAAATCTGCTTCCTTCTCCTGGCTTGGTTTATTCTGCCAGAATATCAGCCCAGTAGGATTACAGTAAATCTGATGGCAAAGTTTCATAGAAGACCACCATGCTCAGTGAATCTGAACAGTAACACAAAAGGCTCAACTTGCACTAACCACAGCCTAGTAAATACTTAGCAACTGACTTCAGTAGCGATATGGAAAGATACAATAATTATTTCAAATTGACCTAAGTTTGGAAAATTCCATTTGCCTTTGTGTTAGCCAGGATGGACTGTGGTTTGATCCCCCAGTGTTTCATATGATGCCCCAAGCCAGGAGCAATTTCTCAGTGCATAACAAATAATTTGAAGTAATTTGTTTGTGTCTGCAAGTGGGGCAGGTTAGGGAAATGGGACAATGGTGAAGGAAAGGTTACATTGATGGTGGGATTGGTGTTTGAAATTTTAATGCCTGAAATAACTGTGTTATGAACAATTACAGTACAGCAGATGGGTTACTTGCATAGACTTGCATAGGTCTGACCTGAATGCTTTGCACATGTTTGATCATTTATATCATATATGGTCCCCTATGCCTACCAAGAGTGATCCCTGCATGAAGAGTCAGGAGTAAGCCCCGAGCACTACTACTCCAAATCTGAAAACAAAAACAAAAACCCAAGAAGGGGTTGGCTGCTAAGGAAGGGAGTTACTTCTGGGGATGAGCCTTTGGGGAGCCTACTTGTACCCCTGTGACTCAAACAGCTGAATTTGGATCAGGGGCTCTGAGGCCCATTAGTTCTTTTGAGTGAGCCCAGGAAAGGATATAGTCAGAACTGTAGCAGCTGCAAAAGGTGGCAGCTCCTTTCAGATGAGTAACTCAAGTTTGCGCAGGAGGCCCCTAGCAGTAGGTGCTTTTGAGTATGGGACTGTATAGGAGGACAGAACCCGGAATGTGACATCTTTAAAGCTGATTTTGTAGTAGGACTGTGCTACCAGATAAAAATAGCAAGATGATAAGGAAGGTCTACTCCAGGAGACTGCGGATTCACTCTGAAATGATCTCTGAGCAAGTATCCCTTTAATACTGGCTTCTGAGGAGTGGGGAGAGGAGAGAG
>PVKC010037968.1:0-12862 GCA_004027635.1 Crocidura indochinensis
CCATGCTCAGAAATTGCTCCTGGCAAGCCCAGGGGACCATATGGGATGCAGGGATTCAAACCGATGACTTTCTGCATGAAAGGCAAACGCCTTACCTCCATGCTATCTCTCCGGCCCCCATTCACCCATTTCTACCCTCCTCTTCTGTGCCCTGGAAGCTATTTAGGCCTTTGTTTTTTCCTTTCTTCCTCTGTACCTCCACCCACCTCAGCTACAAGTCTGAGCAGGAGTCATTTAAAAAACAGTGAACTGCAAACCCACAAGGCTTTTTTTTTTTTTTTTTCTGAAAGAATCCAGGTTAAAGATGCCTGCCATCCTGGGAGCAATCGAGTTTCAATCCTGGCCTCTTTGCGGACAGTATCCTAATTCTCAAAGCCCCAGTGGTTCTTTACCCAGCCCAGCTGCTTCTGATGTCAGGATGGAATGTGGTACATCAGCGTGTGCAAACACTGCCCCTATTGTACCCCAAAGAGCTGATTGAAGCCTGGGTAATTGGCATGTAACCTCCTCTATTAATAGTGCAGACAGATACGGGAATTAGCTGAGTCCCTCTGACATATGCCGAGCATTAGCTAAAGGGGCTTACAGTTCTGCAAACCTCTCTGCTAACGAGGGCACCGATCATTAGGCTTTTTAACCTGATCACTTGGGGGGAGGGAGAGAGGGTTCAATATATAATGGGGAGCTCTTACTACCTCTGAAAAAGCACCTCTGATGGCAGACACTAATAGTAATTGTTACTGAGAATGCGCGGGATGGGCACATTTGGAGGTGTTAGTATATATGTTGCTGAGTATGGAAGACTGATAAATCGGAGGGGAAGGGTCTTACTTCATAGCTTCTTTAATCATCAAGGTGTTAATGGTAGGTAGGGTTTCTTTGTCATGTTTTGATTGGTCTTTTTATCGGGATCAAACACCGAAGGAGATTATTTAGAACTTCCCATTCCTAAACCCTTTCCTTAGCGTATCACAGTGCCTAAGACAATGAAACTCCTGCCAATTGCAGAAATTAACTGCACAGTTGGGAACAATAGAATAGGGTGCTTGCCTTGCATGTGGTCAACTTAGGTTCCATCCACAACCCTTATGGACCTTGGAGTCCTCCAGGAGTGATTCCTGAGTGCAGAGCCAGGAGTAACTCCTGAGCACTACCAGGTGTGGCCCCAAAACAAAAAAGAAACAAAAAGAAAATGAACTGCAACCAGTGGGAGATGTGCTTACTTTCTGCATACTTCAGTTTTGGTATCTGAAAAAAAAAAAATGGGGAGAGTGAAAATTCCTATCAGAATTGGGGTGGAGCTCAGTGATAGAATTCAAATCTTGCATGTATGAGGGAGGCCTTAGGTTCCATTCCCAACAATGAAAAAGAAAAAAGAAAAGAAAAAGAGGGCTGGAGAGAAAGCACAATGGTAGGATGTTTGTCCTGCTTACAGTCAATCCAGGAGGGATGGTAGCTTGAATCCCGGCATCCCATATGTTCCCCATGCTTTCCAGGAGCAATTTCTGAGTGCAAAGCCAGAAGAGAGAGCCAGAGAGAGAGAGAAGATGATAAAGGGATAGGTGTTGGAATATTGTGTGACTGAAAGTCAACCATCAACAACTTTGTAACTGTGTATCTCATGGAGGATTCAATAAAAAAAAAAAAAATAAGCTGTCCTTTTGTTTTCTTTTGTTTTGTTTTGGTTTGGTTTGGTTTGGGTTTTTTGGGCCACACCGGTGACGCTCAGGGGTTACTCCTGGCTATGCGCTCAGAAATCTCTCCTGGCTTGGAGGACCATATGGGACCCTGGGAGATCAAACTGAAATTCGTCCTAGGCTAGCGCTGGCAAAGCAAATGCCTTACCCTTCCATGCCACTGTTCTGGCCCCATTCTCTTTTTTTTGTTTTGTTTTGTTTACAGTGCCAGAGATGGATACCAAGGCCTCACATATGCAATACAAATGCTTTAAACCTAAGCACTATACCTCAATAAACTGTCTTGTAGGGGTCAGAATGATAGTACAGTGGCAAGGCTTTTGCCTTGCAAGCGGTCAACACAGGACGGATCCTGGTTAGAATCCCAGCATCCCATATGGTCCCCCGAGCCTGCCAGGAGCGACTTCTGAGCGCAGAACCAGGAGTAACCCCTGAACACCGCCAGGGGTTAACCAAAAACAAAACAAAACAAAAATACTTTCTTGTAAAATGCTTAAAGCTACCCTAGATACCCTAGGCTGCTGCCTAGGGGAAGGAATCCAGCCTATTCCAGGGGAGCCTCCAATTCCTAATTGCACTGTCAAAGCCCCATTTTCCAAATGGGATTACCTGAGAGATTGGGAATCAGCATCTCAGTGGATCTCTTGGAGAGTACACAGTTAACCCAGTCACACACTTGGCTAGGTTCCTTGCCTCGGTTTCTGGAACATTCCTTACCCTTGTCAGCATCCTAGGCTCTGCCCCACGATACTTTTCAGCAGATCCAGAGGGCTTCCTACCTCAGAGGTCCACTCCTCTTTTACCTCCAATTCTATGCTCCCTTAGCCCTGGAATACCTTTCTTAGTATCCCTACACTGCTACAGAGACACTTATTCTTACTGAGGTAGTCACCAGCATGATGCACTGGCCCTTATCACCTTTCCCACATCCCCTGGTCTCAACTGTAGTCCATCAGCCATCACTCTTGTTGGATGAACATACTTCCCTTCGAGAGGACAACAAAGCACTGGGAACAAGAAAGCAGTCTATTAGCAAAGGCATCTCAGGGGTGCCCTAACCCAGTACACAGCTGGATTGTTGGGGGGCAGGCACTGAATGAAATAATGACAAGATATTTCTAGCTTTCTGTTCTAGAACCTCTTCTGGACAATTCCTGTAAAAAAGAATGATGCGGGGCCCTGGAGATAGCATGGAGGTAAGGTGTTTGTTTGCCTTTCATGCAAAAGGTCATCGGTTCGAATCCCGGTGCCCCATATGGTCCCTTGTGCCTGCCAGGAGCAATTTCTGAGCATGGAGCCAGGAGTAACCCCTGAGCACTGCCGGGTGTGACCCAAAAACAAAAACAAAAACAAAAAAGAATGATGCAAATAGGTTCTTTTAGGACCACCTTCTTTTTTATTAATATATAATTTTTATTTTGGTCATAGTGGCTTACATATCTTTCCCAGTAATATTTTAAGTGCATATTATCATTGAATCAAGGGAATTCCCATCACCAAATTTGTCCTTCCTCTACCCCTGTTCCCATCCTACATCCCATATCTCCCACCCTCACCCTCCTGGCTGCTAGAATGAGTAGCACGCCCCCCCCACCCCCGTGTCTAGCTTACTACTTAGTGATCATACAACTGTTTGGTCTTGGTACCCTCCATTATTTCCCCCTCTATTTAAGAGGTGGAACTAGTTATGTGGTTTTGTTTGAAGAAAAAAAAAAAAAAAAACAATAAAATGGGGTAAAAATCAAATAAGCTGAAAATGGGCGGGGTCCTTCCAGAAGCTCTCAACCTCAGTTTGAGAGAAGAAAGGGAGAAAGGAATCAAAATACCACAACAATACAAACAGAAATAGCAAACAAAATATCCAATGAGTACTACAGCAATAAAGACAAGCACCACACAATAGCCACGGTCCTGAAATAAAAACATGTCAGAGTGCAAAAAGGGGAAAAAAAAGAAAGAATAAAAAAATCAGTTGGAGGGCCCGGAGAAATAGCACAGCGGCGTTTGCCTTGCAAGCAGCCGTTCCAGGACCAAAGGTGGTTGGTTCGAATCCCAGTGTCCCATATGGTTCCCTGTGCCTGCCAGGAGCTATTTCTGAGCAGACAGCCAGGAGTAACCCCTGAGCACCTCCGGGTGTGGCCAAAAAAACAACAACAACAACAACAAACAAAAAAATATCAATTGGAGACAACAACTTCAATATGCACACCAAAACAAAGAAGTCACACACACACACACAAAAAAAAAAAAAGATAAATAAATAAATAGAGACCGTAGAGAGAGCCTGGAGGTAAGGTGTTTGCCTTTCATGCAAAAGGTCATTGGTTAGAATCCCGGCATCCCATATGGTCCCCTGAGCCTGCCAGGAGCGATTTCTGAGTGTGGAGCCAGGAGTAACCCCTGAGCACTGCCGAGTGTGACCCCCTCAAAAGAAATTAAATAAATAGATAAATAAGAAATATTATTTTGTGCCCTTTTTTTCCCTGCATAGGCACAGTAAATATTGGGGACATTAGAAAAGGAATTCCCTGGGCCTGAGAGATACAGGGTTTCTCCACTCTTGAAGTATACTGTCATGGGATTAACTACAGACTTTTTGCATGTTCATTTACTTTCCCCTCGGTGCTTTTGTGATGTATGAAATACTTCTGCTCCGTCATGAGTGATAAGATCAGACCTCTATATCTAGGACCACCTTCTTATATTCATCCTACCCTTCACATGCATCAGTATTTTTGCCTTTTTGCCCTTTTAGTTGTTGTTATTGGGTCATACACAGTGGTATTCAGGGTTTATTCCTGTCTCTGTGCTCAGGAATCACTCACTACTGGCAGGGTTCAGGGCACCATAAGTGATACTTGGGATGGAAGCTAGGTCAGTCTTACACAAAGCAAGTGCCCTCCCTACCCACTATTTTTCCAGCTTTTCAGGCATTTTTTATTCCCAAGTAATATTCCATCACTGGCAGAGTCCACATTTTTTTATTGGTCCATTTCTCAGTTGAGAAATCTTTGAATAATTTTTCCCCTTTCCTGAATACTACTTCTGTTCACATTTCACTGTGGGTTTTATCCAGGCATATGTTTCAATTTTCCTGGGTATAATTTTAGGAGTAAAATTGCTGAATCATATTCTGATGCTACATTTAATCTTTAAAAAGCATTTCTTTTTTTTTTTCTTTTTTGATTTTTTTCGTTTTTGGGTCACACCCGGCAGCGCTCAGGGGTTGCTCTGGCTCTACACTCAGAAATCGCTTCTGGCAGGCTCGGGGGATCATATAAGATGCCAGGATTCGAACCACCGTCCTTTAAAAAGCATTTCTGAACTGATTTTTTTTTTTTCAAAATAGTTACAGCCACTTCTCTTCCAACCAGCAATAAATGAGGGTTCCAATTCTGCCACATTTCCGTTAGGAAATTTTTCAATTTGTATTAAATAATTATAACACAAATATAACAAATTATAACACAAATAACAATTTGTGTGAAATAGTTTTTCAATTATTTTTCAATTTGTATTCCAACATCTTGATAGAGTCTTGTGTGCAGTTTTCCCTTCAAGCTGTCCATGAATATTCTAGTTAGTGTTTATAGGAAAAAATTATCTATAGAACATTGGTCAAGGATTATCACAGCCCACTTCAGAAACCATCTATACACAATTCTATAGAGTACAGGGACCAGAAATAAAGATCAAAAGATGCATGAAACTAGTTGACTAATTCAGATGCTGAGTTCCACAGCACCTGCCAGACGACCCTGGGCCAAGAAGGCAGAGAGTGGATCAGTTTATCGGGGTTCCAAAATTCTATCCATTGTTCTTGTCTAAATGAGGCCTTTGCTGAATTACTTCAGCTCTCTGTAGCCCCGTAAGGCGCTTCCTCTAGTTTATCAAGAAGTACGAGAAGGGGGCCGGGTGGTGGCGCTGGAGGTAAGGTGCCTGCCTTGCCTTGTGCTAACCTAGGACGGACCGTGGTTCCATCCCCCGGTTCCCCATATGGTCCCCCGTGCCTGCCAGGAGCGACTTCTGAGCGAATAGCCAGGAGTAACCCCTGAGCGTCACCGGGTGTGGCCCAAAAACCAAAAAAAAAAAAAAAAAGAAGTACGAGAAAAAGAAAAAAAGAAAAGGAAAGAAAAGAAATTGGGGCCAGAGAGATAGCATGGAGGTAGGGCATTTGCCTTGCATGCAGAATCCTGGCATCCCATATGGTCCCCCGATCCTCCAGGAGTGATTTCTGAGCCTAGAGCCAGGAGTAACCCCTGGCTGCTGGATATGACCCCCCAAAAATGATCATGGCCTAAACATCAGGTACTCCCCTCCTCCCAATCAGTCCTTAGAGCAACAGTCATAAATAAGTCCATTCAAACAGGCTGGCTTTTGCCCGTGAAGTGTTCAGATATATGGGGAGTGTGCAGTTTTTATGATGCATATTTTCAGCATCCATTGTGATGAAAGGAGATGGTTGGATGGCATCAGATTCTCCTCGCCGGGGCAACCTGTCCTGTCTCTCCAAGGTGCAGTCATAAGCTTCCTAGCACCGCCCCTCCTGAGGGCTCGCTCCTCTTCTTAGTGCTGGTTGACTGATGAGCCTGTCAGTCGAGCCTTGCCGGAAACAGAAAGGGCTAGTGCCCAGTGAGAGCTAAATCTTTCCAAGACGGGTACAGGGCTTGACAGTGAGTCCGCAAGGAAAAGAAAGCCACTCATGCCATAGCTGTTCCCTGGGCAACAGGTGGGTGTGGTGGCCAGAACCCATAGCCAGGCAGCTGGATAAGAACAGTGGGGAGACTTGGCCAACCCCAACAAGAAGAAAATCAGGAACTAACTAAATCACCAAGTCCTTCTTCCTCCTCCAGTCTTCAGCAGGGCCTCTAATATTACCCAAGTGGAAACCAGAGCAGAGAGGAGCTAAAGCTGCCTGGAAAGATCTATAAGGCAGGATGGCCAGGTGGAGGTGGATGGAGGTACATTTTAAAATCTCTTTGGAGGGCTAGATCAGTAATTACTGTCCTTCTTGGCCTCCCTCTTGCCTATTTATATCATTATCCCAGTTCCTCTCTGGTGGACTCCCTTGCGGCTGCCACTAAGCCCCTTCTATATTTTCAGTCTCTCCCCATTATCTTTCTTTTCTAAGTTGCCTATCGAAGATTGTAATTGTTTTCCACATCTTCCAATAAGGGGACAGGATACAGGAAGGAAACTGGGGACATTGGTTGTGGGAAAGGAACATTAGTGAAGGGATGGGTGTTGGAACATTTCGTGACAAACTCAACAAATTTTTAACTTTGTATCTCATGATAATTTAATTAAAAAATTTTAGAAACTTTATCAAAACAGATATTTGGCTTTTTTAAAGGGCCAGCTTCCTAAGAAAGCAGTCAGCATTTGACCAATATTTCTGGCAAATACTGAACTCAAGTCTTTGTATTTGTATGTGTGTGCCTGTAACTGTCTTCATAGAAAATATGTGACTAAAACCATATTTCTTTGATGAATTTGAAAATTATATTTTTTGATGAATCTAGTAAATCAAAACTTTAGTAACCCAAATATCAAAAAAAATTTTGTTTGTTTGTTTGATTTATCTTTTTATTTACGCCTCAAACTTCACACACTGCCCAATAAATTTTTAAAAGCTTGATACAGAATTTCCAGTGGCTGATAAGAGTAAGGAACAGGCAGCTTGAGAAGCAAAGGGGAGAGAAGGAGGTTTGACTTTCCTAATCCAGTTTGTTTCAGAAAGTAAAGGTCACTCACTACATCAACAGAAGAACCAAAGAAATAGAATATTACTTAATACAGAAATAAAATATTCGGAGAAGCTTTTTGGTTTTGCTTTTCTTTTGGAAAAAGGAAGTTTGGGCCACACTTTGTGGTGCTCAGGAGCTGTCCCTGGCTCTATGCACAGGAGTGATCCCTGACAGTGCTCAGGACCATAGGGCTGGGGATTGAACCCAAAATAGGTCCCTTGCAAGGCCAAGTGTTTAAACTTTTGTTGTTGTTGCTGTTGTTGTTGTTGTTAGGAGGGGTCATACCTGGCAGGGCTTACTACTGGCTCTGCACTCAGGAATAACTCCTGGGGGCTCTGGGAACCATATGAGATACGTCAGTGGGATGTCAAACAGGTTGGCTGTGTTCAAGGCAAGTGCCCTCCCTCCTGTACTATCTTTTTGGCCTCTCAAAAACTCTGTACCATCTTTCTGTTCCCACAAAAAGTTCTATTAGCTATTACCATCTGCAGGAATTATTTTGATCTTTTGACAATAAGTAAGTCCTGGAGTAGAATTGTTTCTATTTTGGGGGGAGGAGACTGAGGCATGCAGAAAATGATCAAAGTCCAAGTACAAGAGCCACCCAGCAACAATGGATCGGAAGCTTCTATTGGAAACATTGCTTCTTTCTCTTTAGCATCACCTGTCCCAAGTGTTCCTCTAGCATTCATTAGTGTGGGGCCACATTTGTTTTCCCTTTATCAATGTGCCTGAAAGATACAACCAAGAGAGCAGTATGGATGCAGGCACTCCAGAAGGGAGGGTTAGGAGAGAAAATCCAGATGTTGGCTGCTGCTGATTTTGCTTCACTGGCTTCAAGACATTCTTAGACTTGGTCATAGACGGCCTCATGAGTACTGACACCCATTTCCATGTTACAGGCAGGGCCCAAGGGAAAAACAAAAGGCAAGAACCCATCTGTGACTAGATAAGGCCTCTTAATACCCTCTCCAAGGAGCCAGAGTGATAGTACTACCAGTAGGGTACTTGCCTTGCATGTAGCTGACCGGATTTGATCCCCAGCATCCCATATGGCCCCCTGAGCTTGCCAGGATTTCTGAGCATAGAGCCAGGAATAAACCCTGAGCATCATTTGGGGTATAGCTCCAAAACAAAACAAAAATACTCTTTCCAGACAGCTGACCTATGCTTTCTGCTTTTATCACTCCAGTTCTGACCCAGAGAATGCTTCCCCTACAAGGAAAGAAGTGGAGAAAAGGCTATTGTGTTTTATTTGATGTATAAACAGAAAGATGTGCCCTCAAAAAAAATATTAGTGCATAAATGCCAGGCCTCATCTCTCAGGTGCTTAGAAAGATCTAAAAATTTACCATGAAAGATATTTGTGCACAGATTACCCCACCACCACCACCAGGTTGGCTGAGCCAAAAACATGGAATGTCTATTACCTCCCTGTGGGGCCATCCTGAAAATGTACCTTAACACTTAACACTGTGTTCTGGTCCCCAGTTTTAAAAATTGATAGTTGAGGGGGCTAGGAGGTAAGATAATGGGTAGGGCTCTTGCTTTCATGTTTCAAATCCAGGTTCAGTCCCTGGAGCCCCATATGGTCCCTTAAGCACCACCAGGAGTGAACCGAGCACCAATGGGTATGCCCTCCAAAAAAGTGAGTGTGATGAGGCCAGAGAGACAGTACAGTGGATAGAGTGTATACATTGAATGCAGCTGACCAGGGTTTGATCCCAGCATCCCGCATGATCCTCTGAACATGCCAGGAGTAAATTATTTTGTTTTGTTTTGGGGCCATACCTGGTGGCACTCAGGGTTACTCCTGGCTCTGCACTCAGAAAACACTCTTAGCAGTATTGAAGGACCATAGGGGATGGTGGAAATCACGTCCAGCTTGGTCCCTGGGAAGCCTCATGCTGCTGTGCTATCTCTCCAGCCCCAGGAGTAATTTAACTCAGAGCAAGGAGTAACCCCTAAGTGCCACTGGGTTGGCTCAAACCCCTCCCCCCAAATAGTGTCAATGAAGACTTCCATCATCATTCTCTCCTGACAAAAGACTATTATGATCATTCAATTGAGGGTGTTACCAGCACCCACAGTAGAAAGGCAGATGCTCTGGGGCCCGGGAGATAGCACGGAGGTAAGGCGTTTGCCTTTCATGCAAAAGGTCATCGGTTCGAATCCTGGTGCCCCATATGGTCCCCCGAGCCTGCCAGGAGCAATTTCTGAGCATGAAGCCAGGAGTAACCCCTGAGCATTGCCGGTTGTGACCCAAAAACCAAAAAAAAAAAAAAAAAAGAAAGGCAGATGCTCTAAGGAAGAGGTGAGCTGGGTAATGAGTAATCAGGCAATCCACACTTCTCTCCACTCTTCAAGTCCCAGATTATAAGAATCTCCTAACTAGACTTGGGCTGGAGAGACCAAAGTTAAAGTGCTTGTCTCAGAAGTAACAAACCAGGTTCCATCCTGAGAACTCCAGAAGTGACCCCTGAGCACAGTAGCCCTCAAGTACTGCCAGGTGTGACCCAAACCCTCTCTCAAAGTGTTTGGTTCTGTTGTTGTTGTTTTGTTGCTTTTGTTTGTTTGTTTTTTTTAATTTTGGGCCACACCCAGTGATACTCAGAGATTACTCCTGGCTATGCGCTCCTGGCTTGGGGGACCACATGGGATACTGGGGGATAGAACCACCGTCCTTCCTAGGCTAGCTCAGGCAAGGCAGATGCCTTACCACTCGCGCCACCGCTCCGGCCCCAAGTGTTTGGATTTTTTGTGTACACTATAAGTATTTGGTCTTCAAAGGTCCATACACCAGCCCACCAGCTGCTTTGTCAATCAAACTTTATTGGAAACTTGGAATGAACATCCAGCATTCTCCGTGGCCTGGCTCTTACCTGTGCTACTTTGTGCCAAATAGGCTAAGCAGGCCTGGTACCTGCTGAAACTGATCAGAATTCCCCCAGTCCCACACAACCTATCAGATTTTTTTACCTGAGAGTTAGTTTCTTGGTTTGGTTTGGCGGGGAGGTCACATTCAGCAGTATTCAGGGCTTACTCTTGGCTTCATGTTTAAAGATCATTTCTGGAAAGGCTCAGGGGACATATAGGATGCCCAGAACCATATTCAGATCATCTGTGTGTAAAGGCAAACACTGCCCCCTGTATAATCACTCTGACCTCATAACCAGATTTTTTTGTTTTGTTTTGTTTTGGGCTACACCCTGCAATGCTTGGGGATTACTCCTTGCTCTGTGTTCAGGAATTAGTCCTAACAGTGCCCAGGGGACTATATGGAATGCTGGTAATAGAACACAGATCAAAGGCCGGAGCAATAGCACAGTGGTAAGGTATTTGCCTTGCACGCAGCCAACAATAGGGTGGACCCTGATTTGATCCCCAGCATCCCATATGGTCTCCTGAGCCTGCCAGGAGCGATTACTGTGTCCAGAACCAAGAGTAACCTGTGAGTGCTGCTGGGTGTGGCCCAAAAACCAAAAAATAAATAAATATAAAATTAAAAAACAAAACAAAACCAGGCTCTCCCCTCCAACGTTCAAAGGCATTCCGAGAGCCGTGCACATTCCATCTGAAATCTTCCAGCTTTGTGCATGATGGAAATTGGCTCATTCAAAGGCAACTTTGTATTTATGGGGATAATTACCAGTCTGGTAAATGCAAATTATTTGAAGAATAATTTCTGTGAAGTAGGATGTCCGGGTCTAGAATATTAGTTAAAGAATATATATATTCTTTTTTTTTTTTTTTTTTGGTTTTTGGGTCACACCCGGCAGTGCTCAGGGGTTACTCCTGGCTCCATGCTCAGAAATTGCTCCTGGCAGGCACGGGGGACCATATGGGGCACTGGGATTCGAACCGATGACCTTTTGCATGAAAGGCAAACGCCTTACCTCCATGCTATCTCCCGGGCCCCAATGTATTCTTTAACTATATATCACACCCAGTGATGCTCAGGAGTTACTCCTGGCTATGCGCTCAGAAGTCGCTCCTGGCTTGGGGGACCATATGGAAAACCGGGGATCGAACCACGGTCCATCCTAGGCTAGCGCAGGCAAGGCTTACCTTACCTTACCTCCAGTGCCACCGCCCGGCCCCCATATATTTTATAACAGAACTCTCTGGCCTAAGACATCCAAAAAATATTCATATACCTGAAAGTATAAAAAGTGCACTCTTTTTGCCTTTGGTCCTTAATTTCAGAAAGACATATTTTGGGCCAAGAGATTGGTACCTAAGTAACTCTCATAATTCAAAAGACTTCTGTTTGCCAATTCACCTGTGTTCTAAGAGGGTTAGCCCATACATAGTTTACTATTGATTTCTCCCAGCTAGCTATAAAATTAGATTTTTAGGGGCTGAAGTGATAATAATAGTGATAGTAATAGTGATAGTAAGTAGGTAGGGCACTTGAACGTGGTCCACCTGGATTTGATCCCCAGCATCCCATATAGTCCCCTTATCCAGTGATGAGTCCTGAGCATAGAACAAGGAGTAAGCCCTGAGCAGTCAGGTATGGCTCAAAAACCAAAATTAAATATTTTTAAATGGATTTCTTGTGACATTTGTAATTGGAGAAGAATAGCATACTGAAGTTTGCCATTGGCAAGGCCCTTTTTTTTGGGGGGGGGGGCTCACTCACGCTCAAGGCTTACTCCTGGTTCTATAGTCAAGATTCATTGGGTTGGGGGGCCGGGCGGTGGCGCTGGAGGTAAGGTGCCTGCCTTGCCTTGTCCTAACCTAGGACAACCGCGGTTCGATCCCCCGGTACCCCATATGGTCCCCCGTGCCTGCCAGGAGCATCTTCTGAGCGAATAGCCAGGAGTAACCCCTGAGCGTCACCGGGCGTGGCCCAAAAACCAAAAAAAAAAAAAAAATTCATTGGGCTAGAGAAATAGCATGGAGACAGGGCGTTTGCCTTGCATGCAGAAGGACGGTGGTTTGAATCTCGACATCCCATATGGTCTCCCGAGCCTGCCTGGAGCGATTTCTGAGCATAGAGCCAGGAGGAACCCCTGAGCGCTGCTGAGTGTGATTCAAAAACCAAAAAAAAAGAATCATTATTGGGACTCAGGGGAGTAGATATGATGTTCTGCATGAACCCAGATGAGCAGATGAGCAGCATAAGGTCAGCACCCTACCCATTATACTATCACTCAGGCCCCCAAAAGACATTTCTTTTTTTTTTTTTTTTTGGTTTTTGGGCCATACCCAGTGACGCTCATGGGTTACTCCTGGCTATACGCTCAGAAGTCGCCCCTGGCCTGGGGGACCATATGGGGCACAGGGGATTGAACCGCAGTCCGTCCAAGGCTAGCGCGGTAAAGCAGGCACCTTACCTTCAGCGCCACCGCCCGGCCCCCCAAAAGACATTTCTAATGTTTCAGGTGACATTTTTTTTACTTTTTTTTTTTT
>PVKC010037969.1:0-12864 GCA_004027635.1 Crocidura indochinensis
CTTGTCAAACAAAATAACACACACACACACACACACACACACACACACACACACAAAGAAAAAAAACACTGCAGAGGGGCCAGAGATATAGTACAATAGGAGGGATAGTTGCCTTGTATGCCATCAATCTGGGTTCAATTTCTGGCACTATATATGGTCCCTAAGCTCAAAGTCAGAAATAAACCCTGAGAACAGTCAAGTTTGACCCAAAAAGCAAAATAGATTGATAGATATTTTATAGGAAACATGGCCCTACAAGCAGAGGGCATGCATGTTTAGCATGAAGAAAACCCAAATTCTATCTCAGACACCATCTACAAGTGCCTCAAAATTGACCCAACCACAGAGTCTGGAGTAGTCCCAGAGCAGTACTCGATGTACCCCTCAAAATAAAACCACCAAATGATATATTTCAAGCCAAAAATATATATTTTGTCTTCGATTTTCTCACATCTAAGTAGGAGCTACAGACATAAATTAATCATTAGAATACAGCATAATAGGTATTATCACAGACGAAGAATGAATGATTCTGTCTTACTAAAATTTTCTTTGGGGAGGTAAAATATGATCTATTCTAGAGTTTCTGGCATTCAAGTCATACATTGGGAGGCAAGGACTTTGTGCACAGACTGGAAGCATGTTTGGTAGAATTGATAGAACGTAATCAACAAGCAACAAAGTCTCCCTTAAGGTTATTAAAGCTATTGAGGTACTAAAAAAAATTCTCCTTTGACTCTCAACAAATCATGGTCGTCTTTAGTTGCTATTTAATATTCCAAATAAGGAGATTTAAGAATTTAAATCATTGGCATGAATTCTGTAACTGAGCTTTATTTTGTGCAATGCCACTTTGGTGTAAATATCATTTTCGTGTGAATGGAATTGCTGAACTGATAAGTCAAATTCTTTGGCTTGATCCTGGTGGGTGACTCCAAGTGACCAGAATACAAGTGATATTTGAGGAAGATAGAAGGAATAAAAGTTACCCCCCACACCAACCCATCTAGCACTTTCAAGGTGAGTTCAGAACCTTCCAGGTGGCCAAGGTCTGTACTAGCATTGACAAAGCAGGCCTGCAAAGCAGGCCTGTAATTATTTCCTCCTACAAGCCAGCAAACCCATGTACCAGGCCTCAACAGGGATTGGGAAGTGAATTCAGCCTTCTTATTCAGGATGGCTATAGCAACACATAGTAGAGACCAACTCCATGAGTATTAGAATATCTGCATCATGTTTTGGGTATTCAGATCAAGGACAGAAAAGAATGGCCAAGGACCATTGGCCAAGCTACAATTCTACTATCCTGTGTTGGGGACAGCTGCACAGCTTGAGACTTTACTCAAAGACAAAGCCACGAGGTGTGAATTTAACCTTCCTAGCACCTGAGTTCAGATCTCTGCAGTAGAAGCCTGGTGAGTTGGGAGGGCAGGGAAGAGTTGACCGGCTCAAATAAATGGGGTGCTGGAAGAAATCTTTTCATGGAAGAAAAGATTGTGAGAAACTGAGATGTCAAGCCCAGTTGTACATTGCCCCAGCAGACTCAGTAGCAAAAACAAATCCAAGATATTATAAGAATGTGCAGACAACAGCTCTACAGCTTAAAGTCCCCAAGTGTGGATGGAGTTCTCAGTCCCAGGTCCTTTGCACCTGTGCTGGTCACAACCTCACGGAGCAAAAATAAGGCAGGAAAGAGACAGAACCAGACCTAGAAACCAAGAGATGTAGAGGATTCCAACAGCAGAGGCTTCTCTAGGGAGAAGTTAACATTCAATTTACTTGTCCCATGAGCATTGAAAACATTTAGGCCAATAATGGAAACATTCTTAATAAGAACTAAGCTTTTCTTTAAAAAAATGTAACAAAAAACTTCAAGAACACCAAATTGACATTCATCTACGGCCAAAGTCAAACCCTAAGTAGGACACACATGTGCCCACCTCATTGACTAAGATCCTATGACTCACTTCAGCAGTTGCTTGGATGGCTACACAGGACCTTTTGCATCAAGATTGATGACTGTGGGCATGTGAGTTTCAAGGCTCAAGCCTGCATTGCTGCAGAAATGTCAAGAGGAGGTGGGCCTAAGAAATAGGTTGCTATAATTTGCAAGCAGGAAAATATTGTTAACATCCTAATAAGAACCATCTGAATGGAGTGAAGATGGGATGGAAGCCAGATAGTCCTGTGTTATCAAGTGAATGGGAGGTGATGAAGTTGAAACAACCAGGGTAGAGCCTTTTTTAAAAAACAATTTTTGTCATAGAGGAGGGTGATGGAAAAATAGTTAAAACCCACCCAGCTATCCCTATTCCTCCTCCAGCCTCCTTCCCACATGCTCTCTGGTTCTAAATAAAGAAGTAATGCAACATGACATGAAACAAGATCTCTGTTTGATATTTTACACTTAAAAAAATACCAATTGAGTCCTGAGTGGAAATAAACCAGGATTTTGGATTCCTTAATAAAGAGTTGTATATGTTATCCATCTTGAAATGTATTGTAGCCAGGATTGGTGGTTAGAAAAAATACAAAAGTAGATTTTTTTTTAAAAATATATTTGATCTTATGACCAACATTTTTAGGGCATGTTTTATATGAGATTCATTTTGCTGATATTATGGAAACAAAGCAGATTTAGACAGTTTGATTGCTACTTTCAAAAAAACCTAGAGAACAACTTGTCATCTCTTTACTTTTTGATTTAACAGGTAAATTAGCTGACTCCTAAGAGGTTATGTAGCCCAAGCAACATACCCTCTTTCAACTGTTGAATAAACTAACATTAAAATAAATGCTGACATCTGTTTCCACCTACTGCACTGTCTGGATATTTTACAGGCATGTTTGTTCATACAGAATGTCATTAGGAAGGCTGATATTCAACCATAAGCACAGTTGAGTTTTATTTGAACAGCAACTCCATTTTAAAAAGAGTTATAGTGGGTTCCCAAAGTGGCACTAATCAGAATTGTGGGAACTGAATCCCTCCTGGTTAGTGTTACAGAGAAGCTTTGATGTGTTCATGAATTTCTACCAGGTGATTTAGGTCATGTTTTTGAATCCTTGCAAAGTCATCAAATGCTAACCTTGGCTTCCGCCCCTTGTCAAAATACAGGAAACTTGCTCACAGCATTCACTAGAGTCTTTTGAGATAAGCAGCTTTCAGTACTTAATGGTGGATATTAATATGACATTTTGACTTTGAATGGATGTTAAGTACAAGAGGTAAGCTTTACTTACATTTAAAATTATTAGGGACTGTGTAATTCTTTAAGACTTGCTTTTTGATGAAATATCATTAATCTACATTATGAAGCATCATTCTTTGACAATAGCAACTTACCTTAAATTCTACCATAAGCTGATACTGGTCACACACTACCCATAAGGTCCAAATTTGCAAGGTCATGAGCCAGCATTGTATGCAGAACCTCATTAATTGGCTCATTTTAGACTTCAGGGAGGTGGTCCAGGGAGTTTTGTGGCTGAGTGAGTAAGAGTGTGGTATGGAAGGGAAGGGATTTGTGGTATTCAGAGGAAATGGATGCTAGGTGTCATTTCTTTTCTCTTTTCCTGTGGTGCTAGGGATCAAACCCAGGGTCACAAACATGCAAGACCTGTGCTTGATCTCTGAGCCAATTCTCTAACCTTAGGAAATGGATATTAAAAATGACAAAGGATAGCATAACATACCATTCTACTTTCTTTGTTCCTCATGCGTCAGCCTCCCTTTAGCAAATAAAATCTAGATTTTGTTCTCACAACATTATTGAAAATGGTATCTAAAAACCTTGCCAAGTTTTCTTCAACTTTATTTCTCCCTGATACTTTTCAGGAAATAGATCCAATTTTTTGCGAAGTCTTCTCCACTGGATTCTGTGGTACAGAACAATCACAGACCTCCTGCTTTCTACTTGCCTGCTGCTTCTCAGTCTCCTTTCAAAACGACCTTCCTCTTACCTCCAATGCGTCATCCTTCTACCACCTATTCCTATGTATCTTATGCTTTGGTTCCCCTATTCTAGTCACCAATGATGTCCCCCAGGATAGTGTTTCTTTTTCCTCTTTCATGAAGATGACTCCTAAATCATGTTAGGTAGCCCCATTTCTAAACCAATGTCATTGAGTGGAAAGAGATTTCCATTGAAATTGAAATCCAATGAGAAGACAGGTAAAAATTCAATGCTATAGAAATTCTATTTGCTGTTCCCTGCCTTCCAAGTTACATATATTGTCATTCTGACTTCTTTTAATGGCCCTATCTTTCTTTCAGAGGGAAAATTATGAAGCCATCTTTAATAATTTTTCTCATTCTCATTCACATCACTCAAATGAACCCCTTAGCCTACATTTCTGCCAGCATTCATTTGGGAGGAAGATAGAAGACTGTCAAGCTGTGCTCAGGAGGCCCAGAAACACCTCTCCAAGTTCTGTCGTCAGTTAGGCAAGTATTTTAATGCAATGAATCAAGGTTGTGGCACTACTTGCATCTGGTAGTGTCAATAATACCCACTTGATTCTGACAGGGACTGGTGCTCAGAACCTCTAGGGCTGTCCTTGGTGATACTTGAAGAATTACGTAGTGTCAGGATTAAACTAGGATCATCCACATGCAAAATAGCATCTTAATTTCTATACTATCTCTCCAACTTTTTTTTTATTCTTCCCAACTCATCATATTCACTTCTAAGCAGAACAAGCTACTCATATTGGGAATCTAATTTATTATCTCAGTGATCTCTGTTGTTCATTGAAACCAGTGCTAACATTTCTACTCAGTCAATGTGTTCCTCCATACAAGGCCTTCTATTTCTTTGTTTTCCTTCTTGACCGTCCCCTATCCAATCATTATGCCCCAGCCAAGAAGGGAAATGAAATTTTTGGTCAATAATCAATGCTATGAGCAGGTGATGTCTAAATAATCAAGCTTCTGTAAAAATACAGAAGGAGTTAACTTCAAAGAGCTTGTGGATTGCTGAAAATAAGAAGATTTTGGGAGAAAGGAAGACTTAAAGAACCATTGGGACTACATCTTTTTTCTCTACCTTGACTTATGTGTATACTCCATTTGGAGATTACTGCTTGATTCTTTGTAATAAAACAATTATGTAATAATGTATTTCCTTAGTTCTGTATGATTCTCTATTAAATTAACTACACCTGAGAAGGAGAGTGTCTGGAACTGTTTTGGGTATAGCCAGGTTATTAGAAGTCTAGATTGCAATTTGGGATTGTGACTGGTGTCAAAAGTAGAATGTAAATTTGTGAGACTGATCCTTGAGCCAATGGTCTCAGATACTATCTCTAGTAGACAATGTCAGAATCAACAGAATTGACCAGAATTAACTACACTTTGCTGGTATCCAAGAACTGCTTGTTGATGTAGGAAGCCTCTACATATATTAGAATTGAACTACAGAATACCTGCACCTCCCTATCCTGATTTCAGAGCAATGATGATCTTTGTGTAGGCAGAAATAAGATCTACTCTATGCGTTACAATTATAGGACATTGATTTCACAGATGCAGGAAGGGTTGAAAAGTGAA
The DNA here is from genome assembly GCA_004027635.1 of Crocidura indochinensis. Classification (NCBI taxonomy): domain Eukaryota; kingdom Metazoa; phylum Chordata; class Mammalia; order Eulipotyphla; family Soricidae; genus Crocidura; species Crocidura indochinensis. The sequence goes on from PVKC010037969.1 coordinate 5,552, forward strand.
AGGTGGGGAGAGAGATAAAAAGGAATAAAAATGAAGCTGCAGCTAAATTTCCTTGATCAAAGGTCTTTAAATCTACAGCTGCTCTCTGCAACTTCTCATCTCCAGATGATTCTTGCCTGAGCAAGGTTGAAACTAATAAAGGTGTAGCTGCCTTGGCTGGGGGCTACTCTTTGGAATCTCCCCACCACACCAACACTGCTGCTTCAAAGCTGCCTCACCTTCAGAGACAGAGAGGGATTCTTCCCTCTGGGCTCTGCTGGAAAGCAAGGGTAAGAAATATAAGGTCTGAGCACCTGGCTCTGTTCTACAAAGCAGGGAAGCTGTAAAAATGTGAGTTGAGGCAGCCACATCCCAAAACTGCCACCATGGCCACTCATCAGCCAACTCCATAAACACGTAAACCAAGCCACAAGAAAAATCATAAATACACCAATCTCACAGCTAAATACTGGGCACTGTTGGGAGAAAGGGTTACCCTGCCAAAGTCTCAACAGTTGTAGCCACAACCCACAATTGCTGAAATGTCAATGGCCCAACTGCTTTACAACTGACCTCTGCAAAGACATGTAACCAATCAAAATTCCCAAATAAGCCAATATTCGGGATGATATCTCCAGGGTTTTGTTAAAGTGAAATTGGGCAGTCTTCTTCTATCCTTCTGTTTTTCCAGAAGCTCTGGCAGCCACAACCAAGCCCCATAACTGCTACCTTGTCAGCCACAGAACTTGGAATGCCTAGACCATGCAGCAGCATATGTGGTCACATGACACCTCCCAGATTTTTAATACTGATACCTTAGTAGTAATTCACTAAATTAGATGCCACAGTAACATAGAAGCTACCTAAGATTAACAAAACCAAGAACAGAATGCTCAACTACCAACGAATAGTGTAGTAAACATTCAGACAATGACTTAATGACCCTATTGTGAGATATAATCATTTTCTCAAATTTTCTTTTGCTATATATATTTTTTAATAGTCCATTTGTGGTAAAGTGAATATAATGTGATTTATAACAAACAGTATAAAGTGAATTATTTCATGCCTTGCAAGGGTGCAGGCTTTGGAGTGGGTAAGAATCTGGGGACAATGATGAAGTGATTTTTACACTGGTGGTGGGATTGGTGTTGGAACGTAAGATGGCAGAAGCAGATTTATTATGTGCAATTATAAAAGCTTTGGTGTTTAAATAAAATAAAATATTTTTAAATTTGATTAAAACACAATTTATGATTGAAAACACAATTTAAAAAAAAATAAAGAAGCACAAGTCAAAGGCAAGTAACTGCATAAGGACTCAATTCAAGATACTATGTCTGTCCAATCATTTGACTCTCTTACTTCTCTTAGCTTAAAGTCACTTATACCTCTTTTTAAATTGTATTGGTTTGTTTTTTATATTTAAATTGAAGTCTGTTTACTGAAGAAACTATACATGCAAAGAAGCACACTAGGGATTGGAGATATGATTACAACAGAAATGCCTTCTGTTCCCTCTAGAATTTTATGGAGCTTAAAATCTAGTTAGACCCTCAAAATGTCCCATTCCTTTTTTTTTTTTTTTTTGGTTTTTGGGTCACACCCAGCTGTGCTCAGGGTTTACTCCTGGCTCTATGCTCAGAAATTGCTCCTGGCAGGCACGGGGGACCATATGGGGCACCGGGATTTGAACTGATGACCTTCTGCACGAAAGGCAAACGCCTTACCTCGATGCTATCTCCCGGGCCCCAAAATGTCCCATTTCTATAACTTACTTCAAATTGGATGCAAGGATAAGGTGTGTGAATTCAGACACGGTCTTACTTTAAAATAAAAACTCCAAGAGAGAAAGTCTGATAGCATAACTTGAGTTAGGCATTGGTAGATCTAATTCCCTCCCACCAGGTATAGTACCCAGACCATATAAGATGTGCCCTAAATATAGGTTGAAAGAATGACTCCAAACATCATTCATCTACTTTCTAATAAACTACAGTCATCAGAGAGAAAGAGACAAGAGTCTGGGTGGGGAAGATCTCATGGAAAACTGGGTGTTGCCCAAGGCAACTAAGAAGAGGTCCACTGCTGCATAAGAGCAACTCGGACAGACCATCATTGGTGCAGTTCCTGATACAAATCAGACATGCCAAGTCTCTGTATCCCCACATGGGTTTTAGGGAAAATCTCTGCCTGGCCTCTAATAGGCCACCATATGTTTGGTAGCATTTGTATAGAAATTTCTATATTTCTATACTCCTGTCAAAGTATTATTGTCCATAGAAGATCTTTGGAAAGCTACAAAGGGGGTAACTGGGTTTCAGTGGTGTTCAGGGACTGCTCCTGACTCTGTGCACAAGGTCACCACTGGTGGTGCATAGGGGGCTGGGCGGTGGCGCTGGAGGTCAGGTGCCTGACTTGCCTGCGCTAACCTAGGACGAACCACGGTTCGATCCCCCGGTTCCCCATATGGTCCCCCGTGCCTGCAGGAGCGACTTCTGAGCGAATGGCCAGGAGTAACCCCTGAGCGTCAATGGGTGTAGCCCAAAAACCAAAAAAAAAAAGAACCATGTGGTAGAAGGTTTGGAACCCAGGCCTCTCACGCACCACCATATGCATTCCAGCCCATTGAACCACTTGCCTAGCCAACCATTTCCTTACAGTGCATATTTCCTCTACTAACTTCTCCATCTGCCTTAAGATCTGTAGACGCTTTCGTCTTTAAAATAAAAAAAAAATAAAGCTCCTCTTTGCTTGAGATTAAAATCTTCACATTTCTGCTATCCATTGCAGGAGTCCACTTACTGGACATTTGGAAAAAGACAAAATTATAGAAATAAAAACAAATCAGTAGCTGCCAGGAACTGGGAGTGTCCAAAGAAGTTGATGAGAAAGGGGCACATTTGGTTTTGGAGCCACACCTGGTGGTGACCAGGACTTGATCCTAGCTCTGTGCTGGCTCTGTGCTTAGGGATCATTCCTGGCAGGTCTCTAGAAAACATATGAGGTTCTGGGAATCAAAAATTCATGTCAGTCATGTGCAAGGCAAGTACTCTACCAGCTTGTACTCTTTGGTCTCACAAAAAAATTTTTGTGGTGGCGGAAATGTAATTTTATGCCATCATGCACTTGTCAAAATACACAATTAAAAGGGTAATATTATAGCTTGTAAATTCATAAAAACCTGACTTGTAAAAAATGAATGCCATTCCTTCCTACTAACTTCTATGTTTGCTGACACCCCTGATTTCTTCACGTGTCAATGTTTACTTTGGCATTTGTATAAGTGATTCTTCTTGTCAACTTGAACCCTTAACCGATGATGTAAAGTGTTTTGTTTGTCTCCCTATGCCTGCAACCATGATTTCTGCTCCTTGAGGGCAGTAGACAAAACTGATTGAGATTGTAATGGGGTTTCCTTTAGGTAACTCAACACTCATCATTGTAATTATTGTCATTTAGGGGCCATACTAGTACTTAAGACTTACTCCTGGCTATTTGCTCAGGGTTCACTTCTGGCAGGGTTCAAGGAACCACACATGCAGTGCTGGAGGTAGTACCAGGAACAGCAAACTTCTTACTTTCTGTACTATCTCTGGCCCAGAACTCACTATTTTTTGAAGTGGCAAGTTCTAACACAGGAGTGATTTAAATTTTGACAGGCACTCTTTGATCAACTTTCCCTCTACTTCATCTCTGCTCCACCCAACCAACCTTTTCCCTTTTCCTCTTACTTCCATTGTCCAAATGTCACTAATGGTTACTGTGAAATGCTAGCTATTAAGCAGGAAGAGAAAAACATCAGCTTCCTATGTGGAAAGTAGAAAAGAAACCAGAGTAACCATCATTTTGTCCTGGACATGAAAGGAACTGCTGTTTTTTTTGCAGCACCAGAAAATTTCTTTGCTCCTGGGTGGAACAAGCAGCAGCTTGAGGCTGGCTGATTCTGCCTGCCAGTGCCTGCGTGGCCAGAGCCTGTGATTCTAAAAGGTATCAAGTTTCTAGAAAAAACAGAAGCCTACCAGTGGAGGAACAGGGAGGGATTTCCCACCCATAGTGAGGCCTCAGGGGAAAAAGATTATATTACCTTAGACCTTTGCCAAAATAAAGGGGGGGGGGGATTTTCTTGATTTGCACAGAAGACAACTCAACATTTAAAGAACTTAGTTTATTTTTGTTCTATGCCCTGGACATGTGAAATTATTGGTTTTAGATGCTGAATGACGTCCTTGGCTTCCCCATTGTGTAGAAATATTTGTTGAGATTACTTTTATTCCAGGACAACAGTCAACAGAACCATATGATCTGGCATTTTGATTTTGTGTAATGGCCTGAACATGGTATATGGCACAAGCCAGGCAAATGAGTGAGGCTTTTTGTCTTCATTCAATAGCATTTTTAAATCACTAAGATTGAAATCAGCAAAGTATTGCATCGGTCAAAATCTGGCCCACCACCTATTTAGTCAATAAAGTTTTATTAAAGCGCAGTCATACTATGCTTACATATTACCTACAGCTGTTTCCCACACAACAGCTGTGTCCTGCAGCTGGAGTTTCATGAACTATGTGGTACAAAAAGCCAAAAGAAATTTCTGATTAAACCAGAAGTTTGACTCAACTCTGCCTTAGAACTAACATTTCCCATAGTCAGTTTCAGAATTCCTGGTAATCCTAAACTCGAGTCTGACTCTGGAAGTTAAGAATGGAAGTTAGGGGCCCGGAAGATAGCATGAAGGTAAGACGTTTGCCTTTCATGCAAAAGGTCATCAGTTCGAATCCCGGTGCCCCATATGGTGCCAGGAGCAATTTCTGAGCATGGAGCCAGGAGTAACTCCTGAGCACTGCCGGGTGTGACCCAAAAACCAAAAAAAAAAAAAAAAAAAAAAAAAGAATGGAGGTTAATGGAAGTTAACTGGACACCACTGGACACAACAGGCTTGGAAAAGGGTATTACTATCTTTCCTTGACATAAATTTCGATTATCTTGGTCCCACCAACAACACTCCTACCCAAAATACAAATGGAAAAATAACTTCCATGCGGCGATAATTTCTTTTTCATTGACACAAATATTTCATGGAGGTAGGGCATTTATCTTGCATGCAGAAGGACGGTGGTTCAAATCCCAGTATCCCAGGATACTGAGCCTACCAGGAGCGATTTCTGAGCACTGCCGGGTGTGACCCAAAAACCAAAAACCAAAATAAAAGTTTAAATTTGAATATAGAGAAATAAATTATCTTGTGCATATGTATGTGGTTTCTTTAGAAAACATCTTAGGCAAAGTTTCCAGTCAGTTCTCTGTGATGTATACAATTTGTGAGCATTTCCCGAAGTTATCTTCATGCACAGGTTAAAAGTGAATTAAAGAAAGCAATCGTTCTTATATTTTTGTAAGGTCAGCTACCTTCTGGAGTACTGATAAAAATGTAAGGCTCAACTCTTTGTTGAGAAGTGCATACATGCACATATAGTGTGATTTTTTGTTTTGATTCCAGGAATAGAAGATTTTGAACTGGAAAAGTCAGAGGTGAAGGGCAAGAGAGATTGAACAAGGCTTAAGGTGTTTACCTTACATGTGATTAATCTCAGGTCCATCATAAATGCCACTTCAGGTCCCCCAGCACAATCAGGGGTCACTCCTAAGCACAGAGCCAGGAATAGCCCTTGAGGATGTCAGGTGTCTCCCCCAACCTCCTCCACTGAAAAAAGAGACAGACATGAGGCATATGAATACGTAAAACTACACAATTTTGGGAGTTCCCCAAAGCTCAGCTCCAAGTTGCAAGGGCCTAGGACTCTTTATCTCGCTTTTCCTCTGTTTTGTCTACTCACTTGGATGCAGCTAAAGTCTAGAACCATCTACTCTGCAGAGGAAAGCAAGTCACATTCACTGAAAGTACTTAACCCAACCAAACTAAACATTGGAACTGAGAACCTTTCTGTGAAGTCTTTGGACTCACAACCACAATGCTCAGGAATTTTGAGCAAAAGTGAGTGTTGATCATTTGCATAAGGAAGCCTGGTTTATTCTTAGACTGAGCAGACTGAATAGGTGATTTGCAAATATTGATCAAGTGGAGTGAAAGATGATGGGATCTTTTCTCCAAATTCGAACTAAGATGAAAAAAGTCTCAGGTAACTCCACTCACAGAAATCTCTCTTCAACCACAGTCACTGGATATCAGAAAGCTGTAACCAGATGCCATGTTGCCAATCACTAAGGCCTGGTTCTTTAGCTCAGAGCCTGGATGGCTTCTGACTTTTCTTTAGATCTGAGCCCTGAAGGCTTCTTACTTTTTGAAAAAGGTGTGGAACCTGTGGTGATGGAGCTATTGTCTCAAGATAAATTCTAACCAGCGTGACAGACCACAGCCTACAGCCAGCCAGCTGCCAAGGGAAGGCTGGGCTGGCTCTGGGCCAGGATATAGAGCAGGTCATTCCGCACTATTTGTCCACAAGCATCACCAACACATCACAAGAGTCAACAGGGTAGTCATGGGTTTTAGGGCTGCTGAAATGGAAAGAAACAAAGAACCTGACCACCTCTAATACGCTTGCAGCACACACATGGGGTGGCTCATTGCTTAATCTAGATACTTTCTCTGTTTATGGACACATGATTATTCTTGGGGAATGGGAGAGAAGGAAATGCTGGGAAAGTTCTCCCGCTGCAACCAGCTGTATCTCCTTTGGCCCTCTTCCTAATATTTGAGGTGATTTAGTGAGAAGGGCCTGGAGCCTGTAATGAAAGACAGAGTGAGGTTTGAGTTTTGTCACTGGCAAGCTGAGTGGCCTCAAAATAATCATGAAACCCCTTTGGGTTTTGTAACCCCCTTTGTTCACCCATAAGTAGATTGAATAGGAGCCTGTGATTTCTAAATTACCTTCTGTCTTTAAATGTGGGGGGCCCGAGCTAGACCAGAGTAGGCAGGGTGCTTGCCTTATAGGTGGTTGACCTGGGTTTGATCCTTGGCATTGCATAGGGTCCTTGGAGCATAACCAGGATTAATTCTTGAGTACAGAGCCAGGATTAAGCCCTGAGTACAGCTAACAGTGCTCCTCCCCCCCCAAAATTATAAATAAATAAATAGATAAATAAATAAATAAATGACTGTGCGATGACTTTAGAATACCACGGACCATCCAAAGAACCATTGATTCGTACCACTGAAATAGTCTCAAGAGAGACTTGGCCTATATTGTTTAAACAACTACACTGCAAGGAGGTTTTTCCCATTACAACATTTGGTGCTAGAGAACACTTTATATAAACTTCCCATGAGTGTATTAAAGCTCCATTAAAAGGCTAACATCCTTTTCCAAGTGGAA
>PVKC010037970.1:0-12850 GCA_004027635.1 Crocidura indochinensis
GTAAGATGGTACCTCATTATAGTTTGGATTTGCATTTCCCTGATGATTAGAGATTTGGAACATTTTTCCATGTATCTTTTCGCCATTTGTATTTCTTTTGTGATGAACCAAAAACAGCCAATAGCCTAGTTAGCCAATTATTATTTTTAAGTGGGCAAATTCACTGGAGCTATAGTACAGCATTTACGGTGCCTGCCTTACATGTTGCAAACCCAGGCATCATCTCCAGTACCACAGAAAAATTTTTAGTCTGGCCAGAAGTGATCCTTAAATGCAGAGTCAGGAGTGAGCCCTGAGAACTGCTGGGTATGATCCCAAATCCAAAAAGAATGAAAATTGGGATAGAATGTGATGATGTAATAATCGTGAAAAACTTTAAGCATAAGGGCAATCATTGAATTAAAGATGCAAAAGGCCTCTAGGTTTGTGTACCTGTGTGTGTCTGTCCAAATGTACATACATACTGTCCTTAATGTATGATGACAATATGGGACAGGCATAGAACTGTATTGCAGTACAAAACTATAACCAATGTACAGAATTCTGACTTCAATTATTTAGTTTAATATGTCTTATGCATGTTCCCATTAATAAAGTAAGGGCAATTTACCGTTATTTACTTCTTACTATATAAATGCCTAATGTGAAAATTGCTTTAAATACATTCACTCAATAAATAATTATGAGGTTACAAAACACTTAAATCATCAAATCTTTATGGGAAAATGTCAAAATGAGTTGATAAGATCCCATTTACAAAGAGGACAGTAGATATGAGTGAGTACAAACTCACGCAGTCACAAAGATACAGTTAGCAGAACCAGAGTTTGTATTTAAGATTTATTTTTACATTTGTGGACATTTTTCAGGATACATAAATTTAAATGTAGAAAACACTATTTTATTAGCTGTAATTTTTTTTTGGTTTTTGGGTCACCCAGCATTGCTCAGGTCTAATATAGAAGGACAACGTTACAGAAGTAGGGTTCAGTAAATTTAAAAACATCTTTGACTTAAAAAATGTATTGCCCCTATACCAATACCATCAATTATCCTTATTATTTTTGGTCTCAGATGGTCTATTTCAGGAATATATGCAGGAGAAAACAGGAAGAATTTACTTTCTTTGAACCATGCTTGAATTGCTTAGTAATCTGCTCACCAATAATGTGACATGGCGGCAGAGTCCTTCAATCAATAATTACCTATGCCACCAGAAAAAGCTTTGAAACAAGCACAAATAGAAAGAGCCCCTAGGAATATAAATCACATCCTCTTCCTCTTTCATTCCACTCTGTCAAGCATCTTTCAACTTTTAATTGAGGGATAATTTAAAGCTAAGATGGTTGATATCTGCTTGAAGTTTTTAGTACTCTTACTTCTGAAAAAAAATTTTGTTGCTGTTGAATCCTCATTCTCCTGTCATTTTCATGAGTTATAAAATTTTGTAAATAAACTGTTTCTAACTGGAAGGATGAATACAGATTCAGGAAGTATGTTTTAAATTCTAATGCTTTCTGGCACCCGATGCTTGTTAGTACCCATCAGCAAATTCATCCAGAGTTTTCTTATGTTAATCCTACATATAATCTGCTAGTGAGATATATAATAAATAGAATGACTCCATTTCTTGCATATATGATTTTTTCAGACAAACACATTTTATAGATACTTCATATGCCAAGACTAACATTTTAAAATCCCACACTCCTTCAAGTTTTACAGATGCAATGCATGACACATTTTTGATTCACAGAATTCTCAATAGACTAATTTAAGAATTAAGAAAAATGTTTAAATGAATCTTAAATTTACAAAATGAATATTTTAAGTAAGAGGTTTCAGAGCTTTCTTAAGATCAATAAAATATAACTAAATAAATTCATAAATTAAGATGCTCACATAAATTGAGACGCTCACATGATTGTGGTTAAATATACAAACATGAAAATTGATGTTAACAAAAGAAATAAAAATGTAGGTATCTCTTTTATGATATCCACAGTTGAATAGAAATCACCAATGCCTTTCACTTCCAAGTTGATATGGGCTGCATAATTGTCCTATGACATTCCTAGACTCTTTTAATAGATTATTTGCTGTTCAACCATACTGTTCTAAAAATTTCTCAATAAGAATTAGTGCCATAAGGAAAAACAGCAAAACTCTCCCTCTCATAGAAGTGCCTTATTAATACTGCTTTAAGTAATTGCATATTTCTACAAATATCTTCTTAGGCCTGATGTGGTCAGAATACATGAAGAACTAATAGGATTTGCTCTCAAGTACTTCAGAATCACAATGCATAGACTAAATTGATTAAGCACCAAAATGTACTTTATAACAAACTATTGAGAAGTACCATTCACTGTACATTCATAATTAAAGACCAAGTAATTGCAAACGGGAGCTCTAGAGACATCCAGGTGAGAATGCCATCAAAGATAAAATTTAGTGAACCATAAGAATTTGGGAGAAGCATTAGTAGCTTAGAATAAGAGACTAGAGCATGCAAAGTTAAGAATGAGAAAAAACCGTGTACATATAGATACTACTATAGCTGGCACCAGAGAAGCAGTCACCATTAAAGGTAATAAATAAGCTTTAGTTTCATGGCATCTCATTGTATCATCTCTCTCCAAGTTACTGGAAGGAGCTGTAGCAATAGATTCAACTGTAGATGAGTGTATGGGAAAAAGAAAAGTAATCTGTTTCCCATATCAAAATTTGTAAATTTTGTACATGCTAGGAATAAATTGTCAATTGGACTTATGTAATTAAAAATTGATTTATGTTATCACAGGAAAAAACAGCATGCTCATGACATATCTTGGGAAAATCCTTAGTGAATAGCACTTCACAATTGCCACAAACCATTGCTTGAAGAATTAAACATGTACCATGAAACTTACTAGGAGAGGATTCTTAGAAATTAGTAGCTGTTCTCCTCTAGAACAATCAATGAACCTGGTCCTATTATTCCATTATTAGTTCCATTATCATCAAACCCAAAGTTCTGACAAATATAATAACTAGTTTTATAAAAAGTTCAAAAGCATAATAGTTTGTATTTATTATTATATATATTTTTTTGGTTTTGGGGCCACACCCGTTTGATGCTCAGAGGTTACTCCTGGCTAAGCGCTCAGATATTGCCCCTGGCTTGGGGGTACCATATGGGACGTCAGGGAATTGAACCGCGGTCGCGATCTTTCCTTGGCTGGCGCATGCAAGGCAGACACTTACCTCTAGCATCACCTCACCGGCCCCAGTTTGTTTTTATTTTATTAAAGTATGACCCTCCGTTTTTCCTCCTAACCCCACAAAATCTCGATCTTCTCCTGATTTTGATGGGTAGGGCTCATTAGTGTGAATATGGTATATTTTCAGACATTGATGTTGGAAAAATACACAGTAAAATAACCTTTGAAAAATATCAAACCATATGGTGGAAAACAAGCAATACTTTTTCTATAAATATAGCTACAGGGTTTTGAAGATCAGTTAGAAATTAAGAAACTGTTGTTCGTACATTTAAAATGACAGAATATATCCAAGAGGAAAACAGCTGTTTGAAGAAGGGATGGTCAGAGCAACATGAGGTCTTTCATAGCTTCTATAGTTCATGAATAAACACAAGAACACGGAGCCTACTTCATAAATTATTAGAGTTCCTGTAGTCACAAAGTTGAGAAACATTTATTTTACTTTGTTTTTAAACAATGTTATGTCAGCAAGGTTATAAATAACTTATAAAAGCATAATTATGAGTATAAGCAACACAGGTTAAATCAATACCTTTATTTTATATGTCACAAATGTCTAAATATCTGTCTTAGAAAACTTAACGTCTAAAAATTACTCACTGTGGCTTTAAACTAGAGAAAAATTTGGGGCTCTTTCTAGAACTCTTGCCTGGAGTTTCTTGAATGTCACAGTACAGCAAATTGTTTCTAATAAAAGTTCCATTATTTATATTGTTATATACGATCTATTAAAATATATGCTATTACAGATCCATATTAAATACATTTTAACAAATTCATATTCAGTCCTAGCCAGCTACAAACTCACCTAAATTTAGTGTATATGTAGTGTCCTGGGCAGGCCTTTTCTCAACTGAGATGAAACATTCAGTTCCTCTCAGTTCCTCTTTGGCAATGTTGACTTACAGCTCAAAGCTAGTCTCCTTATTTACTATCTGATCAAAAAAGCTCCACTTTCCCCAAAATTAAAACTTCTTCCTGTATGACTTCTATATCTACTGACTGGGAAACATGTGGTATAAAAACAGCCTTTTGCCTCATTCTGTGGTATTGAAGTATCATCCAAGATCCAAAGCATTTTGTGAAATCAAATCTTCATTGCAATTTTATCATTTTGAAAATCTAAATTTCATTGCAAACCTTTTTTTTTTAATTCAGTGACCCAGAATTCACAAGACACTGATCTCGTATAGGGAATTACATGGTGTGAAATATATGTCCAACAATAAAGGGAAGAAATTGACAAATAGTGGAGATATATGAATGTTCAGAGAAACTAAAATATCTCAAGAGTTCTTCTTTTTCTTTTAATCTTCTACAAACACATTTCTCTTGGGATATAAAGCCAAAAGCCAAATGTAATAGTTTGTGATAGAGCTAATAAAATTAGGATTATTCATGTTATAGAGACAAATACATATTTATTTTTATGTTTCTATGTCCATTCCAATCCAAAATAAAGAAATGGATTTGAAGGCTAGTAAGCCACACTAGAAATAAGATCAATAAAATTATGACAGGTTATAAATCAATAAATTATATAAATCACATACACAACTTCTATTTCAGGGTCAGAGGCTGAGTATAGCTAAGACTGATGATAGGAAAATTAGAAAATCATAAAAAACCTGGAAGTCATGCTCTGAACGACTACAAAAGAATGAGATGAAATGTGTATACAGTTTATAGAACAAACCGCAAAAAAGACCTATCTGAAAGAAAGCAGTAAGGATTATAACTTCTGTCAGTTAAAAAATAAAAAAGAAATTATTGTTTGGTGTTAAGGGTGTATCTCAATGCAAAACAGATGAAGAGACTAATGTGTTAGGTTAACATAGAAAGTCCATGAGTGTTCTCTTGGACCTAATCCAAATCAATTTATTCCATAAAAAGGCACTTTTTTTTAACAGAAACTATTATAAATTTCAGACACAACTATGACTAGTAACAAATAATTCCGGTATGGAATCTGAGGTCAGATTCAAAAAGAACCATTCGGAAATTGGGCTGAGTGACAGAAGGTGAATGAGGCCTCCTGGTTGACCTGCTGAGTTGCTACAATCATTAGTGCTATCCTTGGTCACGTCAAATGGTACCTGCTAACAGACTCTGACTGTGACAACAGCAACATCAGCTCCATGTGTGCTCTTCATTCACCCACTCATGTGCCATAGCTCCTAAGTAAGTCAGGGACTGAATAGCCAGACTCATTTTGTCCATGTTGTAGCTCACTTGTTCTAATTAGGTACTCAAAACTGCATTTATGTTATAGATTGGCTCTCTTCATACATGCTTTCCTGACTAATCAAACTTAGAAAAATGGAATAAAGTTGCTTTTCTAAAAAATTTGGATCCAGGTTATTGTTGCACATTCTTGATGAAAACATCTGCCAAGTGCATGATGCAAATAACTGAGGTAGCTAGTATCATAGCCTCTTCGAATTATCCTAGAGCTCAGGTATTTATGTTGACAGTTGTAGCAAAATATGTTCATGTGTGAAAATTTTGCTAGGCTATTGCTTTACAAAATTGAGCTGACTATGAAAAATTTATGATAGAAGATGCTAAAAAATAGAGGTAATAAAATCTAATGGGATATGAGTGACAAAAATGAGATGCTATATGCAACAAAATAGAGATGAGAGATACTGGAAGTCACTTTTGTTTGCATATTAGTTACACAGGATTCCTAAAATAAAGAAGCAGATACCCAAGGTATTTTTAAATGTAGGAATACCTTATTGGGGAAAAATATCAAATAGAATGAATAAAATATTTTGCTTTCTATTGAAAGACTCTAAAATAATACTTTAGAAGTCATCACAATCTCAAAATAGGATGAACCCAGACACACACACACACACACACACACACACACACACACACACACACATACACACACACACACACACGGAAAATGGCAAGATTTGTAGTATATCCAACCCGATCCTTCTCTGAAAACTATCATCTCACAGAGATTTTATCCTTCTTCCTGTACTATACTGCACCTTGGAAAATAAGAAAATGTATGGTTGTGTTGTTCTCTTACCACAGTATTAAAGTTTCTTTGGAAATAAGTTTCTATGCTCCATGGGTAAAAATTTTTCTTCTATGTGTTAAAAAATATTCTTCAACACTACCCTCTTTACTAGAACCCAAAAAGTGATCTCTGCAAGCCACATAAGGACAAGTGTACTCCCATAAAATGAGCAAAGATGCAATATGCACATGTGAAATAAATTAATAAAATGTGCAATATAACATATAGTAGGATAAACAGAATGAAGTCAAACTCATTGAACATTTGTTATAATTAACAGAAATATATCTGCTCCAGTCTAAGTTTAATGAAAATGATAGCTATCATATGCATCTAAAAAGTAAGCTAACAAAAACTTAGAAAAATATACTGGCATTTCATTAATATCTATTACATATCCTTTAAATAGTATTATTTTCTCTAATTCTAATGCAGTCAAAAATTGCATCTGCATAAAAACATAAAAGAGTAAGAATAACCAATAAGAGTAAGGATAAAAGTAAGAATAACATCATGTTTCCTAATTCAAAATATACTGTATTTAATTATCAAAACATTATAGCATTCAAATAAATAAAACAACAGAGAATTTGAGAGATGACTCAAATGACTGGGCACATGATTACTTATAGAACCTTAGGTTTAATAAAGTATGGTACCCCAAGCACTTACAGGAGCATTTCAGAGCACAACAGCAACCCCAAGCACCAAAAAGTTGTTGAATAAACAGGATAACCAGTTTGAAAAGAACAAAATAAACAAGTATCTCACCTTACAAATACATTTCGATTCAAAATGGGTTGCATGCTAGATTGAAACACTAAAAACAAAAACAAAAAAATACCATACAAAAACAGAAATTCATGATTAACATTGGCTTCTTTGTCTTTGGTAACTCAACCAATTACAGAAGAAAAAAATGGACAATAAAATGTTTCTAGAATACTAATAGGGGTTTTGCTCTTTGTAAAGTGCATGTTTTGCTTGTGAATAATCTGGGTTTGATCATTGGTTCAGCAAAAAAAAAAAAAACAAGATAATAAATAACCATATAAACAACAACAAAACTAAAATTATCTGTATAGTTGGAAAAATTGTTTCACTAAAACAACCTACATAATGAGAGGAATTATGAACATAATACATGTTCACAATGGGATAATACCAAGGTATATAAATAACTCCTACAACTCAGCAACATAATAGATGAGTTGACAAATATATTCAGAGTGACTAAACATTTCTCCAAAGAAGATACTCAGATAACTAACTGACATCTGAAAAAAATGCTAATTGTTGCTTATTATTATGAAAGTTAAAATCACAGTTATGATAAATTGGTTATCTCACACCTTTGAGAGTGGCTTATATTACAATAAACAGCAAGTATTGATGAGTGGAGTAAAGAAAAAATTGTATGTAAGAATGTAAATTCATTAGCTTCTATAAAAATATGAATTTTTTTCAAAATGTAAAATAGATAAAACATAAGGTAACATGAAAAATATAAAACAGTAATTTATTTAAATACTTTATACATTGTTTAAACTTATTGCTAAGATATTTACAACCAATCAAGATACAGAAACAGTACAAGGGCTCACCTATATTGAATATAAATTGTGCTACATACATATACTTAGACAATGAATACTATCAAGATGACTCTTCAAGATGAACTCTTTCCATTAAAACAATATGGAGGTAGTGCCAGAGCAGTGGTGCAAGTGGTAAGGAATTTATTTTGCATGCTCTAACCTAGGACAGACTGTGGTTATATCTACCAATGACCCATATGGTCCTCCAAGCCAGGAGTGATTTTTGAGTGCATAGCTAAGAGTGACCCCTGAGCATCACTAGTTGTGGCAAAAAAAAACCAAACAATATGGAGGTAAATAGTTGTTAAGTGAAATAGATAAAGTAAAATGTATCAGACAGATAAAGGAAAATGCTAAGTTATTTCATTCACATGTGCAATATAAAAAGAAATCTAAAGTACAGATAATACAAGATGAGTTCCCAAGTTAGATTTGAGGTCATAAGGGAGAAGGAAAAAAGTCAATGGGTGGAAGAGACTCAATGAACTATGATGGCTAAACTTGGCATTTTGGTGGATCATGGTGTAGTAATATATATTTGAAATGTTTGAAAGTTACTCAAAAAACATGAACAGTGTTGTAGTCTAATATTTCCTCAAGAAAAATAAAAGAATTTCAAGACTTAATAATAAAATAAAATAAGTGACAATGAGCATTTTTTTTTCAGATGCCAGTGGCTATCTGAGTGTCTTCTTTGAAGAAATGTTTAGTCACTCTGAATCACCCTTATTTTTGAATATTTAGACTGTCTAGATTTATGTCCATAATTTTCATTTCTACCTTTGATAAGAGGTGATCCAAGACATGCTCATAATGCCTAGGTTTTCTAACTGCAATTCTCAGTGGTAGCACTGGTAGTTTAAGGAAGGACACACCTACTTTGCTTGAAAGCTTCCAGGAGTGCCTTGATAGTTCACAGATTCACCCAGTAGTGCTTGGGTTTGCATATGGTTACTAGGATGAAATTCTGTTAGGTAAATGGTAGGGAAACTTCCTAACTACCATACTATTTGCCAACAGCATGTATATCCTGCTAAGTACAAAACCTTGAGTGTCACCAAAATCTCTATATATGTTTCTATATTCCCATATACCAACTGGAAATTATAATAATAATTCCTATTATGGGGCCGGGCGGTGGCACTGGACGTAAGGTGCCTGTCTTGCCTGCTCTAACCTAGGACGGACTGTGGTTCAATCCCCCGGTTCCCCATATGGTCCCCCGTGCCTGCCAGGAGCGACTTTTGAGCGAATAACCAGGAGTAATCCCTGAGCGTCACCGGGTGTGGCTCAAAAACCAAAAAATAATATTAATAATAATTCCTATTAAATAAAACCACATTGATGACTATGAGTTTTGCAGTTTTTCAATAGTGTAGGATGGCACACATAATCCTTGTCCCTGATTGATAATCTTTCCCCCAATATAGTTTGTTTGAATCCTTACAGAAGTAACCAGAATCTTAAAAATCAGTAAACTATGTAAAATCAGAGAAAACCTAATAATAAAATATAAAACAAAATAATAAATACATTATATCATACTTTATATATGAACTCTAAAACAAAACAAATCATGGCACTCTTACATACCAAAGTTTGGTGGTTGATAAAAAGATGGAAAAATGGAGGGCTGTTGGTGTAAAGAGAATAAGCTTCCAACTTTTATTTATAAATGTATGCTTTTCAGATATGTAAATTGTTGAGATGACTATTTTAAATTACTAAGAAATTATCAAATTAATATTTCCTTTCCCAAGAAAAACATTCCACACTATGTTAAGTGCTGAATGTTACTAAATTTACTGTGGTAGTATATTACAATATAAACACATATAAAATCATGTGTTGTACACTTTAAGGTAGCATAATGTCATGATTTTCAAAAAGAAAAGAATGCAGCTAATTAGAAAAATGAAAATCTAAAATAGAGTCCATGTTCTCCCACTGTAGCACACAATAAGGTATTGCTAGTCTAAAAACAATTACATGAAAGCTTCACTGGGGGAATGTCCAATAAACACAGTTCAGCACAAACTGTTTTCATGTTCTGTTTCATTTTAGAGATTCCTATTGTAATTGAGTAATTAGGTGTCTCTGATTCCAATTTCTATTTCTAGCATTTGTTCTGTTGCTATAATGAGTGTATCTAAGTGAAGTACAGTGAGAATCAGATTGTTTTTTTTTTTAACTGACTGTGATCGAAAACAGACTGACTACAAAAGGAGGGGTAGGAACAAAGGAAACATAAATGAAGGCAAACTTAGAACTATAGTCTTCACCCAATGGCAGATCTATCACTTCTCACATCAATGTTTTTCTTCTAGAGATTTGCTAGTGAGAGATCTGTGACTCAAAAATAACATTATTCAAGAAGTGTCTGTTGTAGGAAGAATGCCCAGCTGTCAGCGTAAGGTCCAAGCTGCTCTGTCAGTCTGTCTCATACTCTAGGGAGATGAACTTGGAACAGGCAGAAAGGAGCTGAATAGCTGACAAAAAGACAAGAAAAAAAATGGAGGGGCGGGGGGACCTTCTTATGGAAAATGTCCATTACAAGACACTTCTGTCACATTTCACCCATTCTCTTCTATGAAAGAAAGAATATTTTCTCCAGGCCCAAGAGAGCTGGTTTAAATTGGCAAAGAGCGAGGATGTTGCCTTTAAGATATATTCAAGCTAAAAGTTAAAGAGTGCTTACTGCTTTTAACACCAGTCAAAATGCAGCATGGCTAAAATGCGCTTTTGAGTTCCAACAGTGTTTTCAGATAAGATCATTAAAATATACCTTTTTTGCTTATAAAACGGGTACCAAAGCAAAAAAAAAAAGTTCTTCTAAGTAACAAGATATTTACACATAAACACACATGCTTATATCATATGTTAAAATTGTCTTTTTATAATTAAGTCCTGCAACTTCTGGTTCACAAATTTATAAGTCTCAGGATATTTTATTGTTGTGAGCTCATTAGTAAACTATTTGTAAAGATTCCATTATAATTCTAATGAACATATGCATACATGAGCTATAAATCAAGATCCATAACTCTTCCCTAATAAATCTATAGTGCCTGCTGGAAGTGCACTCTAGGTAAGTACACTTTACTGCTCAGCCGAAGCAATTAATTAGTGAAAGCTGTGCATATCCCTGCCAGTGTAATCAGGAACCATAGCCAAGCATGTAGGGGAGAAGCATCCTCTGAAGTGAAAAGCAAAAAGGGTGCCACATGGAGAGCATGGCTCAGGAAAGAGAAAAATAATAAACTATTATGTATAATTCCAAATACACCTGCAATTTAGGAAACGGACATTTTAATAAGTGACAGGGACAATGTAGAAAGCAACACTTTTATGCATAATGTTTCTATCAGGGGGCAAATATTTCAGAGTCATAAATGCTGAGACCTGAAAAGTTAAGTCCAAGTTGACAAGGGAGTTTGTGTCCCAGCATGTTTATGGAGAAGCAACTAGGGAGCTGATAGTCTCAGAGAAACAAGTAGAAATCATTGAAATGTCAGTTGAGTGTGTGTGTGTGTGTGTGTGTGTGTGTATGTATGTTTGTGTGATAGAATGAAGATGAAAGGTAAGAGAAGAAATGAACAAGCAGGTAGGATAAAAGATTAGAAGGCTAAAGGAAATACTGTGAAGAAGTTACAAAAGTGTGTACCATTGGATGACTTTGAATGAAAGTGCTTAAAGAAAAATAAAAAACAGAATCCATTAGGTAAATCTGAGGGGTTTCCTACTTCACTTCCCCAAAAAGTCTCATTTTTTGTTCTCTAAAAAAGTACAACAGAAGACCATACAACCACTTATATCTCATATGTTTTTGTGTATATATTTGTTGTACTTAAAGATGATCAGGGCTTATTTTGGGATCTGTACTCAAGGGTCATAAAGCATGTTGATAATGGAACTTGGATGAATGATATGAAAGAAAAGCACATTGAAAACTGCAATATCTCCCCAGTCCCTCCATTTGTTTTTTTTTTTTTTGGAGACATCCAAAACTGTTCAGGACCTGCTCCTGAAACTCTCAATATTACTATTGGATATTTAAGGGATGAGATACAGTGCCACGAGCTAAATCCTAGTCTGTTGAGTACAAGGCAAGCAGATACCTACTGTACACTTTCTGGCCCCTAAATATATATTTTTTGGTTTTAGGGTCACACCAGGCAGTGCTCAGGGGTTACTCCTGGCTCCATGCTCAGAAATCGCTCCTGGCAGGCTCGGGGGACCATATGGGATGCTGGGATTAGAACCAATGACCTTCTGCATGAAAGGCAAATGCCTTACCTTCATGCTATCTCTCTGACCCCAGAATATATTTTTATATTCTATCTTCTAAGTTTTATTTAGAAGTTTTACTAAGAGGTAAAATATATTTATAATATTGTAATACATTATAGAAATTACTTTATACTATGTTAAATTCAACTTTAGATATGAGGTTATCTTAGTGCCAGGGATAATTAATTTTAAATATAGTAAACTGAGAGCAATTTGCAATAACTATGAAAAATATGTTACAAAGTATAGATAGCAAATCAAATATCTGTCTATCTATCATCTATCCATTTATCTATCATCTATTATCCATGTTTTTAGTTTTTAATTTCACTAGCTAGCTTAAAAACATTAACATTAAAAATCAGGACTTACTCCTGGCTCTGTGCTCAGAAATCGCTCCTGGCTCCTTACTGAAACCCAACTACAACCATATTTGTAATCAAGATGTTTAAATAAAGATATTAATTAAAAAATAAAAATAGGGGCCGGGCAGTGACACTGGGGTTAAGGTGCCTGCCTTGCCTGCGCTAGCTCAGGACGAACCGCGGTTCAATCCCCCGGTTTCCCATATGGTCCCCCAAGCCAGGAGCGACTTCTGAGCGCATAACCAGGAGTAACCCCTGAGCGTCACAGGATGTGGCCCAAAAACCAAAAAA
>PVKC010037971.1:0-12858 GCA_004027635.1 Crocidura indochinensis
CATGAACCTTGCAAGCACCGCACCAGGATTTGATCTCCAGCAACCCATATAATCCCCCTTAGGCCTCCTTGGGTGATTTTTTTTTTTGCTTGGTCAATAAGTTTATTGTTGTCTTTGAAAAATTCCCATAAAAAATCATGGTAATTTTTAGCTCTCGGCAGCCCTCTCCTGAGCTCTGAGGAAACTTGCTTTCTTCTGGACTACCTGATCTTTCTTCTGGGCAAGAGACATTTTGGGACGGTTCCACCTCTTCTTTTTAACTTCTCTCTTAGGCTTTTTCTCATAGACAGGGTTTTTCCTTATAGCTGCATGAGCTTTCTTATACATCTGCTCCATCATGTCTGGAGTTATGTTGTTCTTTATGTACTGAGAAAACTGTTTCTTGTAGGCATCTTCATCATCTTCCATTAGGTAGCGCATATAGTCTGCCACGTTCTGCCCCATAATGTGTGATGTATTTCAGCACTGAATTCCTTACTTTCCGAATCATAACCAGGGAATCGTTTGGTACTATGAGGGATAGATAAGCCTCCATCCATAGTTCCTTTCAGGGCACCAAAAACTTTGTTTCCGGTAGTAGTTCTAGCAAGTCCTGCATCCAAATAGCAGGTGAAGGCACCAGGTTTTCCATCAATGCTTTCCACGTTATATTCATCTCCAGTGACCTCCACTTGGCCTTCATAAATCTTGTCCATGCCAAATCTATTGAGAAGCCTGCGGGCCAGCAGCAGGCCAGTACAATAGGCTGCAGCATAGTTTGTCAGGCCAACCTTCACACCATACTTTGGAAGCTTATGAGCGTATGCTGCACAAACTATCATATCTCCTTCTATACGGGCATAAGCAATCTGACAAATGATGTCTCTGTTGGTTACCCGGACTATCATCCTGTATTTGGGTGTATTGTATTTATTTTTATCCTGGATCACTAAACGTTTCCGAGCATAGTAATCCATTTTGCCCTCTCGCCGTCTTCTAAAGTTGACTTGGTATCTCTTGAAGTATGCCTTATTCTGGACGACTTTGACAAACCCCATCCTGCGGGAATAGAGACCAGCGTCCGCGCCTTGACACAGACACCAGGCCAAGCAACCCTCTGGGGGGGAGAAAAGCCTTCTTGGGTGATTTTTGAGTGTAATGCCTGATCACCACCAGGTGTGACTCCCCTTCCCCCCAAAAAAGAAAAAAAAATAGCATATACTTCTACAAAGAAAGGGATCTTTCTGATGGTTTTGTCCCATGTAGAATTTAAATCTACATAACTTTCGTGATGTAACCTGCCCAAATGGACTTTCCCTCTTCTTCCCGAAACTTTGCATCACCACATCATTTTAAGTGAGAATGCTTGCTTTGTTAGAAGTCTCTCAGTTTTGAATCTCTCTCATAGGTACAGGAAGTATTAATTCTGACAGATTTTGTCCTACCTTTCTCAAGTCTGTTATTTGTCTATCACATTTACACCACTTTCAGGGTCGATAGGCAATTTGCCAATAAGGGGTCAAATACCCTTAGAACTCTTTAGGGAAAAGAGGGACGTTTCCCTTTTCCCTTTCGAAATCCAGCTTTAAAAGGAATCAAAAAAGAAAAAAAGAGAGAAAAAATAAAAAACGGCCCCAAAACCAACTTGTAAAGGAAGCACTGGTCGGTTTCTGGAGCCCGGCAGGGATTTGTCAAAGGATCTGCACAACTGCATATCTGATACTGAGGTAGAGACACAAAAATCGGCTACAACCTCAGGGAGAGAGGCCCAACAAATGTCTGGACCCCCTGGGTATCCACGGGAGGGAGACACACAAAAACTGGCTCCAACTTTCCCTGAGAGTCCTAGAGAGGGAGACACATAAAAACAGGCTCCACCCGCCCTATCCAGGTCTCTCCCTTGATCTAGGCCTTCTGTAAACTCGTGTCTCTGGGTATTCATTCAGGGTTCCTATTGAGGGGTTAGAGCAAAGGACAAATTCCCAATGTAAAAGGGACCGGGAAAGCATAAGGCCTGGGGAAGGCCAAAGTTCAGGACAGCCCAGGGTCCGAGAAAAGTCCATCGCCTTAATAAAGACCACAAAATATACCTTCAGAGAATGCAAAAGCAAAGCGGGGTTTATTTCTCCAGAGCTCTGGGACCTACCGTTTCTTGATGCAGAAAGTTCACCAGTGGACCCCGAGTCTTAGAAACCTAGGACTTTTATAGTAATCCATATGATAATAAGGTTTCAAACGTCAAACATTTCATTGGTTCACATAACTGTTATAATTCAAAAACATCCAATAGTCCAAGAAGAAAAAGGAGCAATTCCTTGATTATTCCAGCCCCCCTCTGATGCTAGCCACCCCAGTTCTCATCCTGATGGAATGTAGAGATATGAGTTGGACCCTTCAGGTGGTCTCTGGGTGGGTTCTGATCTGTGTGCTTTAGTTTATTGATTAAATAGTAAACACATGTAGTCATCCCTTTCAAGGAACTTCTCATTTTGGTTCCTCCTTCTTGTGACCTTCTAAGATGTCTTGTGGAGGGTCAGTGCTAGAGGAGGGGACGTGAGTGCCCCTAATGTCTGGTTCTCTCTACAGGTCTGGTCTTTTTACCTTATAATTGCAGCCTATAGAGCTTATATCAGAAAAGAATCAGGCCCGGAGGGATAGCACAGCGGCGTTTGCCTTGCAAGCAGCCGATCCAGGACAAAGGTGGTTGGTTCGAATCCCGATGTCCCATATGGTTCCCCGTGCATGCCAGGAGCTATTTCTGAGCAGACAGCCAGGAGTAACCCCTGAGCACCGCCGGGTGTGGCCCAAAAACCAAAAAAATAAAAAATAAATAAATAAATACCAGAAAAAATCAATTCAAAAGTCCTTAAAAACAAAATAACTCCCAGAAGCTAATAGTATGCTTAATCCTATTTGAATCACATCTACCTACCTAAGAAAGTTATAAGATCACTATTACTTACTAAAACTATAACTGTTCAAAAACACTACAAAGGTACACTTCAAAATATAAGTTTTGAGACATCATTGAATAAATCATTAAGAGAAAATGTAGCAATTTCAAACATCCTCTCCCATCTCACTCAAATGTTAGCCCATTGTTTCCTCAGTTATGCTATGTTATGTTTCAAGGATTACCCAGAACAATATCTAGTTTAATAAATGACTAGAGCAAGGCATTCTTAGCTTCCTGGTCCTGCCCTTTGCCCAGGTTTCAAGGTTATGGGTGTCCTGGTATGTCAATTTATTGTTTCGAGCTTTGCCTAGAACAATATCCAATTAGACTTCAAGCAAAACCCGTGAGCAGAAGCATGGAAGCATGATTAATATATTTTGTCTGGGAATTTAATTCAGGGAATTTTTTTTCTTTTCTTTTTTTTTGGTTTTGGGGTCACACCCAGCAGTGCTCAGGGGTTACTCCTGGCTGTCTTCTCAGAAATTGCTCCTGGCAGGCACGGGGGACCATATGGGGCACCGGGATTCGAACCGATGACCTTTTGCATGAAAGGCCTTACCTCCATGCTATCTCCCGGGCCCTAATTCAGGGAATTTAAGGGGATAGAAATCAAATCAAATCCAGGCCATCTACATGCAAGTCTGAAGACACTCTTTATTTGTTTGTTTGTTTATTTATATTTTTGGTTTTTGGGTCACACCCAGCAGTGCTCAGGGGTTACTCCTGGCTCTACGCTCAGAAATTGTCCCTGACAAGTAATACTTGCTAAAGAGTGTCTTCAGGGTCTGGTGAGATAGCATGGAGGTAAGGCGTTTGCCTTGCAATCAGAAGATCAGTGGTTAGAATCCCAGCATCCCATAGGGTCCTCTGAGCCTTCCAGGAGCGATTTCTGAGCATAGAGCCAGAGTAACCCCTGAGTGCTTCTGGGTGTGACCCCAAAACAAACAAACAAACAAATGAACAAACAAAAAACCAAGTATTAATTCTGACAGATTTTGTCTTATCTTTCTTTTTTTTTTTTTTTTTTTTTGGTTTTTGGGTCACACCCAGTGGTGCTCAGGGGTTACTCCTGGCTCCATGCTCAGAAATTGCTCCTGGCAGGCACGGGGGACCATATGGGGCACCGGGATTCGAACCGATGACCTTTTGCATGAAAGGCAAACGCCTTACCTCCATGCTATCTCCCGGGCCCCTGTCTTATTTTTCTTAAGTCTGTTATTTGTCTAGCCACTGATGAGCTCAGAGGAGAATTTCTTTCCACCCCAAATGAGACTTTCAAGGACAGATTCTATTTGATGGAAATACATGTTTTGTGTTTTACATGTGAGGAGAAGCCAGGGAGTTTTTGTTTGTTGTTCACATTGTAGAAGAAAATTTTCAAGTTCTCAAGGACAATTTGGAAAGGCATCAGAGAAGTAAACTTGAATAGAGGAGGTAAGAAATAAATATCGGGGGGGCCGGGCGGTGGCGCTGGAGGTAAGGTGCCTGCCTTGCCTGTGCTAACCTAGTACGGACTTCAGTTCGATCCCCTGGTTTCCCATATGGTCCCCGGTGCCTGCCAGGAGCGACTTCTGAGCGCATAGCCAGGAGTAACCCCTGAGCGTCACTCGGTGTGCCCCCCCCCCAAAAAAAAAAGAAGAAGAAGAAATAAATATCGAAGCTGGGCAATGAGCTTGTTAGGAAATCTGGTAGGTGAGAGACAACACTTTGATTGCAGGAATGATGTATTTTGAAATAGAATGAAGTGTGGACTTGGCCCCACAACCTGTCAAGAGATCAATCCTATAGCAGGTAGGATACTTGTTTTGCACACTGCTGATCCAGGTTTGATTCCCAGTATCTCATATGGTCACATGAGTACTACCTGAAATGGTTTATGAGTAATCTCTGAGCATCACCAACCTGTAACCTGTACATCCTCAGGGAACTTGCTTCAAGACAAATCACCATCAAGCTTAAAAACTTTTGTAGGGACGGGGCCCGGGAGATAGCATGGAGGTAAGGCGTTTGCCTTTCATGCAAAAGGTCATCAGTTCGAATCCTGGTGCCCCATACGGTCCCCCGTGCCTGCCAGGAGCAATTTCTGAACATGGAGCCAGGAGTAACCCCTGAGCACTGCCGGGTGAGACCAAAAAACCACAAAAAAAAAAAAAAAAAACTTTTGTAGGCAGGGATTACAAGTATCCTCTTGTACCTTGCAAGAGAGAATTTCTGGCCTTGGCACCTAATACAACATTAAGCAACCTGTTCAATAAGATGACCTTTTGAGGATGGCAGTAATAAGCAACACTACAAGTGAGAAAGTATTAGAGACTCGACCTTGCAACTTATATAAATAATTCTTTTTTTTTCTTTTTTTCTTTTTTTTTTTTTTTTTTTGGTTTTTGGGTCACACCTGGCAGTGCTCAGGGGTTACTCCTGGCTCCAAGCTCAGAAATTGCTCCTGGCAGGCATGGGGGGACCATATGGGGCACCGGGATTCGAACCGATGACCTTTTGCATGAAAGGCGAATGCCTTACCTCCATGCTATCTCCCGGGCCCCTAACTTATATAATAATTCTTATAACTCTTATCTTTTCAGTAATTTCTCAGTCACAAGAGATGTTCTAATGCATTGTATGCTCAACGATAAATCATGTCTGGTTACGGATGGGGGGAGGGTAAGAGCAAACACCAGGTCACCTGGAAAGCTTCTTGAAGGTTATCATGCATATCCCAGAGATGGGTGGTTGTTTAATCACCTTATTTCAGAGTTTTACAAGGAACAAGTCATCATCTTCCAGAATTCCTTAACCACTGATAATACCCTGGGTTGCCAAGAGGACTCCCTTCTCCCCTGACCCATAACCACATATTTCTTCTCTCTTTCCCAACCAGCCCTATAAATCCCAAGTCCCTACCTGAGTGTAAGATGGATTTTGAAGGGCAAGAAGTGTACTATTGGGCCAGAGATGTAGCTCATCAATAGAGTACTTCTTTTGCAGAGTTAAGGATTCAGAGGCATTGCAAATATATATATATATATATATATATATATATATATATATATATATATATATTTAAACAAAACTCCTGAGGCTGCTGTCAACTGACTAAAACTTTTTGTGTTTTGTTTATTAGTTGTCATCAACCCTTTACTTGAGCAACTGGTCTTCATCAAGAGGTAAGTACCCTGACTAAAGCATGTAAAGCATCTTGATCCATGATCTCCATTAAGCAATTTCACCCATAGCTTGTTACATGTGAGCAAGCTGATTCTCAGTTAGACATAATCTGACCAGCAGAATCCAAGGATACATCATGGCTCTGGCTCTCAAGTATTCAGTCACCCCTACCTATATGCTGTAGTGCTCTGGGGAATCCTGTGGTACATCCTGTGGATGCAAGTGGGTCGGCCACAAGCAAAGGTACACTTTAAACGTCCGTGCTTCATTTTTTTTGAAAGAAAACGCGCCAGCCATGACAGTTACTTTGTGCTTAGGTACAAGTTCCCCTCTTCTCCCTTCCTTCTGCTATTAGCTCCTTCAATAAGCATCTGGAGAAAGTAAGATAGTGGGGTGAGTGGAAGCTGATAACAGAGTGGATAATCCAGGTTCCATCATTGGCATTGCTGGGCGTGCCATCTCTCTGCATAATCAGAAGAACTTTGGGCTCTCATTAATCTCTATTTCTTGAGAGGCAATAACATGCACATTAAAACATATATAACATTTTAAATAGAAATTTTATTATTATTATTATTATTTGGTTTTGGGGCTACACCCATTGACACTCAGGGGTTACTCCTGGCTATGCGCTCAAAAATCGCTCCAGGCTTGGGGACCCTATGGGACACCAGGGGATAGAACCACAGTTCGTCCTAGGTCAGAAGCATGCAAGGCAAATGCCTTAAGACTGCACCACTGCTCCAGTCCCTAAATAGAAATTTTAGAGAGCATCTGCATATATTGTATAGGAACACCAAGTTGGAATGTTTTCCACTTTCTTTTAATTCGATGACATTGTTAGGGGGGGCTGAGTCCACCCCCAACAAATGTTTGAGCTAAGCAATCCCTGGGTAAAAGGGTCATAGGTAGGGTTATGGGGAAGAGGGAGAGGGAAGGGAACTGGGGAGATAGATTGGAAAAAGAGGGGAGAAAAAGATGGGGAGGGGGGAGAGGGTAGGGGAAAAGGGAAGAAAGGAAGGGAGAAGGCAGAGAAGGAGAGAGAGAGAGAGAGACTGGAGCAAGAGACATAAAGAGAGCTAGAGAGAGCAAATGAGATAACACATGACCCTGAGCCATAGGACCAACAGCAATAGCAGGAACATAGCTAAGCAGTCAGGCAGGCAAGCAGGAAGGCAGGCTCTCTCTGGACTTGATTCGCTGGACATATTGGCTGGCAGATAGGCAGGTAGGCCACCAGGCCCCCTGGGGCTCCAGGAGAGCAGACTCCCTCAGCAGGTAGGCTCTGGCTCCCAGTCCCAACTGCCTAACAGCAGTAATTATGGGGACCTGTCTCATAACTGACGTCATCATCTTTAAAGGAAGAGAAACGGGCTTAGGACTGAGTTCCTACAGTTTTGAGTTCTTTACATAGTGATAAAATCCATCTTTCAATTCAATTACTTCTAGTGGAAAAGTGTAGAGTATAGCAGTTCTTGAAATATTTTATGTTCTCTGCATATTTTTTTCTCTTCTGTGCTGGAAGCAATATGTGTTTCAGGATGAAAGGAAGGTAGGTAGCCATGCTGGGTCAGAGAAGAGGATGTTTCACTCTCTGTTATTCTAGCAGACTTTGAGCTGCAGTTTACCCCACCAGCCTCTAAAAGGATTTTCCCTTGACTCTCCTGATCACTGTTGTTGACAGGTTTCTCAGCCTCTAGTCCCAGTCACATGATCCCAACTTTCTAAATGCCTCCTAGCCTGTGCCATTCCAATTTGCTCTCAGAATTCCCTGTCTCCAAATAATCAGTGTCCCTTGGCTTTACCAGATAGATGCCCAGAAATTTTCTCTCATCAGTCTCATCAATCTTGGGTTGATGTAGAATTTTTTTTCGCCATTTAAGTATAACTTTATCAACCTATGCTCTGAGAAAGAAAGTCAAGTTATTCTCTGTCTTTGGTATCTTAAACCCCCCTTGGAATAGTTTCCAAAAACAACTTTACTTCCTTCACTCCTTTAAAGCTCTTGAATATTGGGGGCCGGGCGGTGGCGCTGGAGGTAAGGTGCCTGCCTTGCCTGTGCTAGCCTAGGACGGACCTCGGTTCGATCTCCTGGTTTCCCAAATGGTCCCCCAAGCCAGGAACGACTTCTGAGCGCATAGCCAGGAGTAACCCCTGAGCGTCACTGGGTGTGGTCCAAAAACCAAAAAAAAAAAAAAAAAAGCTCTTGAATATTAAGTCTATGGAACTAATTGGTAGGGTGCTTGCTTTGCATGTAGACAACCTGGTTTTGATCTCCAGTTCACTGAACACCACTATAGGTAAGCTCTGAGCATTGCAGTGTTGCAATGTGTGGAATCTACACACACACACACACATGCACACACACATACAGACACACACACACACATAAAGCCTAATTTTTTTGAAACCTAACATTTTTCTTCAGTTAATAATAATTTTTTTTGTTTTGTTTTGTTTTTGTTTTTGGGTCACACCCGGCAGTGCTCAGGGGTCACTCCTGGCTCCATGCTCAGGAATTGCTCCTGGCAGGCACGGGGGACCATATGGGGCACCGGGATTCGAACCGATGACCTTTTGCATGAAAGGCAAACGCCTTACCTCCCATGCTATCTCCCGGGCCCCCAGTTAATAATAATTTTTATTTTATTTTTTGTTACCTCAAGTTTTTGTTTCTAGTTTGAATCTTTCACTGCTAAATAGAGATAATGCGGGGCCGGGCAGTGGCGCTGGAGATAAGGTGCCTGCGCTAACCTAGGATGGACCACAGTTCGATCCCCCGGAGCGACTTCTGAGCGAATAGCCAGGAGTAACCCCTGAACGTCACCGGGTGTGGCCCAAAAACCAAAAAAAAAAAAAAAATAAACAATAAAAAATAAATAGAGATAATGCAACAGCTGCTAGCATAGTGAAAGGGAAAAAAGGAAAGCAAGGGAAGTGATACTTGAAATGTTATAGGCCTCACTAATGTGTTTTCAGATCTTTGGTGAGGTGAAATAAGAAATTTAAAAATCGTGCTTTTAAATCCTTTGTCTAAAACTAAAGTGGTATTCTAGAGGTCCATAAAAGATTTGCTCATTAATGTCTGGTTTTGGCAGTCTGTCAAGTGGATGTTTCAGGCATTTAAAAAAATTTTTTTTGTCGGGGGGCCCGGGAGATAGCATGGAGGTAAGGTGTTTGCCTTTCATGCAAAAGGTCATTAGTTCGAATCCAGGTGCCCCATATGGTCCCCCGTGCCTGCCAGGAGCAATTTCTGAGCATGGTGCCAGGAGTAACCCCTGAGCACTGCCGGGTGTGACCCAAAAAAAACCATAAAAAAAAAAAAGTTTTTTTTTTCAATTCTTATGATGAATGCTGTTAGATTGCCTGAAAAAGGATAGGATATGCATATTAGGATTCTTAAAGAGAACCAATAGGATATGTTTAGATATATATGTATAACTATACATACACAAGTGTATCATGTACATGAGATTTCCATAATATTTCTATAATTCTGTTAACCTACATACTTTGGACAAATATTTAGCCTAGTGTTAGAGCACATGCTATTAGTCCCTGAATTCTATCTGAAACAAAAACAAACAAAATATACCCTAAAAGCTGAGGATTCCTGAATTTCAGATTATCTTAAACAGATGTCTTTGAATATTGCCATACACACAGAACTCATATCCAGTTTCTCCCAAAACAGAGACTGTCCTTGTTTCCTTTTACCTTCACTCACACTTTTTGAGATGTAAAACTCACCTGTGCTTGATTAGCATAAGATAAGTACTTTTGTCTATGTTTGCCCTTCCCCACATGTGGATTGAGCCTATGCAATAAAATTTTCAGAGGAAAAACAGCTGGAAGCCTCTTGACCTCATGCCTTCTCTTTCCCTGATGATTGTCTTATTTTATTAATTCCATGGTGCCCCTGCTTTTGACCTGTTCATCAGGGTTGGAGTACAGCAAGTGAAACATTACAATTGACTAAAAGCACTTTTCCACATTTAGATCTCTTTATTTGTAATGCACTAGCCTTAGAATTCTAATTTCCATTAACCTTTAATCTGAGCAAAGTGAAATCATGTAAAATAAGAGTTGCTTAAACGAGAAATGAGGACTGGAGCAATACAATAGCACAGTGGTAGAGCATTTGCCTTGCATGCAGCCAATCTGTGTTCAATTCTTGGCATTCCATATGGTCCAGGTGTAACCCCTGAGTGATACCAGGTGTGGCCCCACCAAAAAAAAAAAAAAACAACCCTAGAAATAAAAATAAAGTTATAAGCTTGAAAAGACACCACAAACATTGTCAAGTTCTTTGTTCAGTTTCTTGGTATCCATTCGTGGCATACTGAAGAAAGCATCATTCCTGAAAAAGTTTGATTGAGAGATGAGGGGATGAATCCAGTTCTTAGAGGAAGGTGATGAGGAAGTCTTCCTAGAAAGTATATACACTGCTAACTGGAATGCTGAATGTGGGGGAAGCCCTATATAGAAAATAATCTGGATAAACTACATGCATATTTCTTGGAAAAAAATAAATAAAAAAAAAAAAACTCCTCTCAAGAATGGGCTCCCTATGCCCATTAGCAACAGTGGATTGGAAATTAAGGATTAGATGAGGCCGGAGAGATAGCACAGTGGTAAGGCATTTGTCTTGCATGCAGAAGGACGGTGGTTCGAATCCTAGCATCCCATATGGTCCCCCAAGCCTGCCGGGGTCGATTTCTGAGCATAGAGCCAGGAGGAACCCCTGAGCGCTGAGTGCTGAGGGGTGTGATCCAAAAACAAAAAACAAAAAAATTAAAAAAATAAAAGGATTGGAGGGCTGGAGGAATAGCGTGGAGTGGTAAGGCGTCTGCTTTGCCAATGCTAGCCTTGGATGGACCGAAGTTTAATCCCCCGGCATCCCATATGATCCCCCAAGCCAGGAGTGATTTCTGAGCGCATAGCCAAGGAGTAATCCCTGAGCATCACCAGGTGTGGGGCCCCTCCCCCAAGAAAAAAGAAGAAAAGGATTGGAGGAATAGAGCCAGCACCAGTTGCTTCCTTTTGAACAAAGAAAGTTGAATCTAGTGTATTTACATTAGGTAGGTTCTCTCTGCCATCATTTCTACTGGATTCCATTTCTGAAGACATGGGCTGACAAATATCCAAAGATGGCATTTGAAACTTCTGACTTCCCCTGGTCTGGATATTTTACTAGGATTATAATGAAACTTATCTTGCCTTCTTTTGAGATCTGGAACAGGCTGTGGATAGCCTAGAGGAGAAATCAGCATCCTAGGATCATTTTTCAGACTTAAAAGAGGTCCAGTAGCACAGGGTGATCTCTGTGGCTCACTGCTTTACTCTTTCACTGTTTAGAGGGGACTAGCTTTTTGCTCTCTCTGCCCTTATTGGTTTTTTTTGTTTGTTTGATGTTGTTGGTTTTGGGGGGGAGCCACACCTGATAGTGCTCAGATATTACTCTTGGCTCTGTGCTCAGAAGTTGCTCCTGATAGGCTTAGGGGACCATATGGGATGCCGGGGATTGAACCCAGGACGGTCCCGGATTGGTGGCATGCAAGGCAAAGGCCCTAACACTGTGCTATCGCTCCAGCCCCATCCTGTGCCCTTATTGGAAGATGGGAGAAAAAGCTTTCATTTCAGGTGCAGGGAGACCCAAAGTTGAGGAACCATGAAGGTACACCTCAGGAGTATAAGGATCTTTTTGTAAATGTTCACACTTTAAGGTTTCCTCAGTTAACTTTTGTCTGATGATGCAAGAATTTTCTTCCCTTGCATTATGAAGGTGTCTTTCAGTAGGTCTAAATAGCAAAATTATAAATGTATTCTTTTGGGAGAGATTGGGTCACACCTGGCAGTGCTCAGGGTTATTCCTGGCTCTGTGCTCAGAAATCGCTCCTGGCAGACAACAGGGGACCATATGGGATTCTGGGATTCAAACCACCATCCCTCCTGGATCAGCTGTGTGCAAGGCAAATGCCCTGCTATGTGCTATCTCTTCGGCCCTGCATTCTTTTTTTTTGGGGGGGCCACACCCGGTGACATTCAGGGGTTACTCCTGGCTATTCGCTCAGAAGTTGCTCCTGGCAGGCACGGGGGACCATATGGGGAACCGGGGGATTGAACCGTGGTCCGTTAGCGCAGGCAAGGCAGGCACCTTACCTCCAGCGCCACCGCCCAGCCCCCCCTGCATTGTTTTTTATTTTAGTAAATAATTTCTTCTTTTTTGGGGGGGTCACACCCGGCAGTGCTCAGGGGTTACTCCTGGCTCCATGCTCAGAAATTGCTCCTGGCAGGCACGGGGGACCATATGGGGCACCGGGATTCAAACTGATGACCTTTTGCATGAAAGGCAAATGCCTTACCTCCATGCTATCTCCCGGGCCCCAAATAATTTCTTCTTGATAAGAATGATTAGTCCTCTCCAATTCTTCAATACCTTTGACCTTCTTTCTACAGGTCTCCAACTCAATGCACTAAGAGCTCATCTCTTCACCTACTGTAGAAAATTGCTTTTCTTTCCATACCCTGATATTTTGCTCTATTATCTCCTATAAAGTGATCTCGTTTTCCTTTTTTTTTGGTTTTTGGGTCACACCCGGCAGTGCTCAGGGGTTACTCCTGGCTCCATGCTCAGAAATTGCTCCTGGCAGGCACGGGGGACCATATGGGGCACCGGGATTCGAACCGATGACCTTTTTGCATGAAAGGCAAACACCTTACCTCCATGCTATCTCCCGGGCCCCTCGTTTTCTTAA
>PVKC010037972.1:0-12858 GCA_004027635.1 Crocidura indochinensis
CCCCATTACATAAATTCTTATACCTGATTCTAATGCTTGCAACCTCACACGGACTATAGTTTTGTCCTCATGCATAAAGGATCCAATTTTGTTCATGCAATCCCACTAGCTGAATAACATTTTCCTTTTGGATGTGAGAGATGAGGCACATTGGCAGGTACTCCCAGCTCTGTGCTAGCAGGGGCAATCACATCCAGTATCATTAGGGGACTATTTGGTGCCAGAAATAAAACCAGGCTAAGTCACATGCAAGACCAGTACCTTTTTTTTTTTTTTTGGGTCACACCCGGCGGTACTCAGGGGTTACTCCTGGCTCCATGCTCAGAAATTGCTCCTGGCAGGCACGGGGGACCATATGGGGCACCAGGATTCGAACCGATGACCTTTTGCATGAAAGGCAAACACCTTACCTCCATGCTATCTCCCGAGCCCCAAGACCAGTGCCTTAAACTCTATTCTATCTCTCCAACCGTTATTTGGTTTTGGTTTTCGTTTGTTTGTTTTTGGGGGGCCACACCCAGCAGTGATCAGGCATTAATCCTGACTTTATGTTCATGGGTTACTCCTGGAAGTCTCAGGTCTCAACCCCTAGTTGGGTGAACTTTTTTTTTTTTTTTTTTGAGCCACACGCAGTGATGCTCAGGGGTTACTCCTGGCTATGCACTCAAAAATCACTCCTGGCTTGGAGGACCATATGAGATGCCGAGATGCCGGGAAATAGAACCTCAATCTAGGCTAGCATGTACAAGTCAGATGCCTTAACACTTGCACCACCGTTTCAAGTAGTTGGATGAACTTTAATCTCAGTTTCCTCACCTAGGAACTTCAGTGAAGATAAAATATGATTATAACTGAGGTTCTTATAACATTAAAATGTGTTTAAAGTATATTGAAAAAAACTGGCTGTGATGCTGTACAAGCACATACTTTCCACAGAAAGCCTGTTAATTGCTAAATGTCCTATTCACTATGTTAATTAATAGGTATTCTATCAAGGCTTAAAGACCTTGTGACATGTGAATTTAGATTAGCAATGTACGTTACCATATCTTACACACCTGACCTGCTATTGGTCTAAATTTTCACTGTTATGTACTGCTTTTCATCTCAATAAAAAAAAATGTGTTTAAAGTATATAGCATGTGGGTCAGAATGATGGCACAGCAGCAGGGCATTTGCCTTGCATGCAACTGCCCAGGATGGACCTAGGTTCAATCCCCATCGTCCCATATGGTCCCCAAAGCCAGGAGTGATTACTAAGCACATAGCCAGGAGTAACTCCTGAGCATAACTGGGTGTGGTCCAAAAACCAAAAGCAAACAAAAAGTATATAGCATGAAGGTTGGCACAAATTTAATGTTTTATACTAAGTCTAAAGAGGAAAAACCACCAGGAGAACTATAGGCCACTTGGATGTCTTTTGTCCACTGTAGGCTTGTAGTGTGATCAGCCCTAATTCCAGGGGAAGGCCTCTTCTACATTCCACTTTCTTATGATCACTTTTTCTAACCTTAAAGTTGGATTAGTGGCCAATGAGCTAAAACTCAAGCATAAATTCCTCAAGCACATGAGGGAGAGGGCTGGAGAGATAGAACAGGGCTAAGGCACGAGCATTGCCTGTGACCACCACTGGTACATTCCTGGGCACAGCATATGGTTCCCAAGCACAACCAGAAGTGGCCCCTGAGCAAAAGCCAGCAGTGAGCCCTGAGCACTACCACATGTGGCACACCCTCAAGCCCACTCCCAAAGCGCCACTGGGTGTGACCCAAAAAAACAAAAAAAAAAATTTTTTTTGTTTTGTTTCTGGATCATACCTGGCAGCGCTCAAGGGTAACTCCTGGATCTACACTCAGAAATCGCTCCTGGTAGGCTCGGAGAACCATATGGGATAGCAGGATTCGAACACCATCCTTCTGCATGCATGGCAAAGCCTTACCTCCATACTATCTTTCCAGCCACAAAAAAAGAATAGCTTCTTTTTTTTTTTTTTTTTTTTTTGGTTTTTGGGCCATACCCAGTGACGCTCAGAGGTTACTCCTGGCTGTGCGCTCAGAAGTTGCTCCTGGCTTAGGGGACCATATGGGAAACCGGGGGATCGAACTGCGGTCCGTCCTAGGATAGCACAGGCAAGGCATGCACCTTACCTCCAGCGCCACTGCCTGGCCCCAAAAAAAGAATAGCTTTTAAGTGGGCCCCTGGAAGAGCTTCTTCATGACAGAGAAGGATAACCAAGCAGAGATTTCGGAAAACAAGCAGAAATCTGCCCATGGAAATTTTCAAGGAGGAAAAGTAAAGGGACTCTTTTTGGAGCACATACCATGTGCAAGATTCTCTTTCCTATGTAATATATTATTTAATTCTTCGGATAAAACAGTGAGGTGAAGTCATTCCCTACACCACAGTCAACAGATGGGAAACTGCATTTAACCAATGAGGTCACACATGGCCACTTGTAGGCAAAGGAAATTCAATGTGAGACAAAGCCAATCTGCCTGTAAATTCCATACTATTTCTAGAGCTGAAGCTCCTGCTGCTGTAAAATGGCTTCTCCATTGTCACTCTCCCTCCATCTTTCTGTTCCTCCGTGTCTCTGAATTTTCTCTCTATGCTTTGCCTCTTTCCCTATAGTCCTATGATTTCTTATAGATGTAAACCTGAATATATAGATATAGTTCAATGAGCTGAGAACAGGCTTTGAATGTTGAAAGCCACATGGTCCCTCAAACACTACATAAGGGAACCCCCAAGTACCACTTGTCTAGCACAAACATGAAAAATAACTTTTTATAGTGGAGTCAAAGGTGAATAACTATGGCCAGAGATGGGGTCTGGGATGCAACATTTTCTAAGGTTTCTATTTTATCAATTAAGCCAAAAATATGCATAGAGACTACAAGAAGTTTACAGGAAGCACAGTTTGAGTGCAGATAGCATGGGACTGCCTTCTGAATTACTCCACCCTTTACCAGATGCTTTTAGATTCCTTATGCAGGTGTTTCTCATCCTTTTATGACTATGATACCCTTCTGACTTAGTTTCCTTCCTGTGTGCATCCTCTTACTATTTACTCCTAAGTTTCATGTGACAGATGTACATAACTTTTACATGTGGCCCCTTTGAATCTCCTGGGGACCCAGAGGAGGCTATAAAAGAAGTCAGAGGAAGTCTGACTCCATTCTTTGGCTTCCATTTCAGACAATTGAGTAAACCACTCTAAGCAGCCATTTATTCACTTAAAATGGAAGCACTAGTTTCAGAGCTAGAGAGACAGCATGGAGGTAGGGCGTATGCCTTGCATGCAAAAGAAAGGTGGTTCGAATCCCAGCATCCTACATGGTCCCCTGAGTCTACCAGGAGCAATTTCTGAGCCAGGAGTAACTAACCCCTGAGCACTGCCGGGTGTGACCCAAAAACCAAAAAAAAAAAAAAAAGAAAAAGAAAAGAACACTAGTTTTAGAGCACACGTGGATGGCTACAATGAGCTCATGATGGGGCCGGAGAGATAGCACAGAGGTAAGGCGTTAGCCTTTCATGTAGAAAGTCATTGGTTTGAGGGCCCGGGAGATAGCATGGAGGTAAGGCGTTTGCCTTTCATGCAAAAGGTCATCGGTTCGAATCCCGGTGCCCCATATGGTCCCCCGTGCCTGCCAGGAGCAATTTCTGAGCATGGAGCCAGGAGTAACCCCTGAGCACTGCCGGGTGTGACCCAAAAACAA
This sequence comes from Crocidura indochinensis, assembly GCA_004027635.1. NCBI lineage: Eukaryota > Metazoa > Chordata > Mammalia > Eulipotyphla > Soricidae > Crocidura > Crocidura indochinensis. Next base: position 3,720 of record PVKC010037972.1, read on the forward strand.
AACAAAACAAAACAAAAAAAGAAAGTCATTGGTTTGAATCCCGGCATCTCATATGGTCCCCCAAGCCTGCCAGGAGTGGTTTCTGAGCATGGAGCCAGGAGCAACCCCTGAGCGCTGCCGGGTGTGACCCAAAAACAGTAAGCTCATGACTGGGAAATGCTGCCGCACTGAAAAGCATCAAACAGCATCAAACAGGAGGGCAGTAGACCAAACACACCTCCAAATCAGGCCACCAAAAACCAGGGCCTAGCTGAGCCACATCATGGTTACCTTCCCTCAGCCCCAATGCCACTGACACTTCCAGCGCCCTCCCTTCCATTTTAGCTCCTTTTCTAGAAAGGCTAGCCTCTGTCTAAACTCAAAAGTATGCTCCCATCCACTCTTCCTTACCTTTAGCACACAAACCACCAGGTAGGGTAAGAGTTGAAGAATCGATTACTGAAAGACAGGAGTGAGTTTTTATTCGTTTACACTGAAAGACATAACCTATAAATATCAGGGAAGAAGCAACTCTAACCCTGTCTTCAGGAAATGTCAATGTATCCATTCTAGAATCTTTTTTTTGTTTGTTTGTTTGTTTGTTTTTGGGCCACACCCAGTGACGCTCAGGGGTTACTCCTGGCTATTTGCTCAGAAGTCGCTCCTGGCAGGCACGGGGGACCATATGGGGAACCGGGGGATTGAACCGTGGTCCGTCCTAGGTTAGCACAGGCACCTTATCTCCAGCGCCACCACCCGGCCCCCCATTCTAGAATCTTCAACTGCTCTTCAGTCCTGCCTTCCTGGGACTTTGAACCTACTTCCTGGGCCCCCAAAACAGTGCAGGTTTAAGGTGCTTGCCTTGCATGTAACACTCTTAGGTTCAATCCCAGCACCACATATGTCCCCCACCCAGTACTTCTGGGTTCATCATGCCAACACAGAACTGTGAGTATCCCTGAAAACAACAAAAGCAATGACTCAACCAGCAAATTTGAGGGCAGAATTAAGTCATTACACCTCACATTTTTATATTAAAACAAATAAAATATGGGTTAGAATACAAAACATATATGCATTTAAAATATAGTCTTCAGGGGCCGGGCGGTGGTGCTGGAGGTAAGGTGCCTGCCTTGCCTGCGCTAGCCTAGGACAGACCTCGGTTCGATCCCCTGGTTCCCATATGGTCCCCTAAGCCAGGAGCGACTTCTGAGCGCATAGCCAGGAGTAACCCCTGAACGTCACTGGGTGTGGCCCAAAAAACAAACAAACAAACAAAATATATAGTCTTCAAAACCCCATATTTGTTGTGGGTCATTTTGGGCTAGGATCCCAACCCACCTATTTCCATGTTCACTTTCCTATGTGTATCTTTTAAGAAGAGTAACTTTGGGGGTTTTGCCAACCCGGGGCCTGTACCCAGGGCTTCACACCTACTAGGCAAGTACTCTACTACTGAGCCATATCCTTGACCCTTTATGAAAATCTCTCAAGGTTCCTTCCTTAATGTCTTAATGTAGTGTCTCAAATGTATTTTTAATGAATTCATTCAGTTTCCATGGACAAAATTTTAGCCAGGACCTTTTAAAAAATCACATACATCCATGTATCTTTGGAAGAAATAACAATTATATACACAGCAAGTGGGGTCTAAAAGATAGTATGGTAGATACATTTGCCTTGCACATGGCCACCCTGGGTCAACCCTAACTTTTCATATGCTCCCCTGAGTCCCGCCAGTAGTAACTCCCAAGCACTGAGCCAGGAGTAATCCCTGAATTAGGGATCCCTGAAAAAAAAGGATTGTGTAGTCAAGGTTAGATGATGCTTAATAAAAGGGAAAACTTTTAAAAGGCTGAACCAGAGCATTAAGACAGGAGTTATGACACTTGCCTTGCATCCTGCTGACCCTGGTTTAAATTTCTAGTACCACATAGAACCCCCTGAATACCTCTGGGAATAGGCCCCCAAAATATAAAGAACAAATTAAAAGGCCCCAAGGGGTTGAGGAGATGACTCAAGTGGTAGAGCCCAGGTACAAGGCTCTGGGCTGGTCCCAGGCACCACACTACCCACACCCCGAGCTCAACCAGGCATGGCTACTGAGACAAATTAAATGAAAAAGGCCTCCATACTAGAGATTAGAGAGACAGTACAGGGGTTAAGGCATTTGCCTTGCATGCAATCAACCCTGGTAGGATTCCTGGTATTCCATTTAGTCCCCTGAGCATAGCATGCTGTGGCCCAAAATCTTTCTTTTCTCCTTCCAGAAAAGAGCATCCATACCTTAGATGGAGAATTAACTCAATGAAATTACTTTCTAGTAATGTTAACAATCTTCAATTCACTTATAGGAGCTTCTCAACTGTATCGCTTCTGCTATATTCCTAATAATAATAGGTGTCGTGGCACTCAGAGAAGAGGAGAGAGAGACTAACTTCTACTTTGCTGCAGTAAGTAGAGGGTAATTTGATTCCATTTAAGAAAGACTATGGGAAAAAAAAGACTATGAAGGGCTGAAGTGGTGACGCAAGCAGTAGGATGTTTGCCTTGCACGACCTAACCTGGGAAGGACTGAGTGAGGTTTGATCCCCTAGCGTCCTGTTATGGTCCCCCAAATCAGGAGCGATTTCTGAGTGCATAACCAGGAGTAACCTCTGAGCGTCACTGGTGTGGCTCAAAGACCAAAAAAAAAAAAGAAAGAAAAAAAGAAAAAAGAAAGACTATGAGAAGAGAAATGAGAAGACCATCATTCTCTCTCTTGAGAATGTACTTGCACAACTTCTTCACAATTTCCCTCCATTTTTGCATGGATTTTTTTTTTCATTCTTGTTTTTGTTTTTTGTTTTTTGGGTCACACCCAGCAGTACTCAAGGGTTACTCCTGGCTCTACGGTCAGAAATTGCTCCTGGCAGGCACAGGGGACCATATGAGTTGCCAGGATTCGAACCACTGTCTTTCTGCATGGAAGGCAAACACCTTACCACCATGCTATCTCTCCGGCCCCCCCGGATTTTTTTTTTGAAGTGTGAAGTTGTAAGCTTCAACCTCATGAAAATTGTCTTCTTAATACATCTTCTCTAAATGAGTACAAAGTTAAACCCCCATTGAGAATAGCATACACAATTCGTTTTTTCTCTATATGGTAGGTTCCCTTTTTCTTTCTTTTTCTTTTTAATTTATCTAAACACTGTGGTTAAAGGTTGCTCATAATATAGATTTTTTTCACCAGTGTACATTTCTTACCACTAATGTCCCCAATTTCCTTATCACACACACCCCACCAGCTGCTGGGGCAGACATTCTCTCTCTCTTGCTCTCTCACTCTTGCTCTAGCTCTCGCTCACTCTCCCTCTGTCTATTCTTTGTTTATTCTTTTTTAGACACTGTGGTTTGTAATATTGTTACTAAAGGGATATCATGCGTATCAATTCATCCCCTTTCAGCACCCAGTTCTTGTCCAGAGTGATCAGTTCCAACTATCATGATCATGGTTGTTCCTTCTTTGCTCTATCTGCACTCCCCCACTATTTGTGGCAAGTTTCCTACCATGGCCTGGTTCTTCTGGCTTTCATCTCTATTGTCTTTGGATATTATTACCATACTATCTTTTTATTTAGAAAAATCCCAAATATTAGTGTGATTATTCTATATCTAATCCCCCTTTTCTCTGACTCATTTTCTCAGCATAATACTTTTTTTAAATTTTTTTTATTTTATTTTTTTTGGTTTTTGAGTCACACCCAGCAGTGCTCAGGGGCTACTCTTGGCTCTATACTCAGAAATCACTCCTGGCAGGCTCAGGGGACCATATGGGATGCCAGGACTCAAACCACCGTCTTTTGCATGCAAGACAAAACACCTTATCTCCATGCTATCTCTCCGGGCCCAAGCATAATACTTTCTATATCCATCCATGTATAAGGAAATCTTATGACTTTATTTTTCTTAACAGCTACATAGTATTCCATTGTGTCAGAGTAATTATAATTTCCTTATCCACTCATCTGATCTTGGACATATGGGTTGTTTCCAGATTATGACTATTGTAAATAATAAAATAAAAATAGTAGTTCAGGGCCCGAGAGATAGCACGGAGGTAAGGCGTTTGCCTTTCATGCAAAAGGTCATCGGTTCGAATCCCGGTGCCCCATATGGTCCCCTGTGCCTGCCAGGAGCAATTTCTGAGCATGGAGCCAGGAGTAACCCCTGAGCACTGCCAGGTGTGACCCAAAAAAAAAAAAAAAAAAAGTAGTTCAGAGGGCTTTTCTGAATTTTCTTGGACTCCTGGGATATATTCCTAGGAGTGATATTGCTGGGTCATATGGAAGCTCAATTTCTATTTTTCTGTTGAATATGCATATTATTTTCCCAAAAAGCTATACCAGTCAACATTCCCACCAGCAGTGAATGAGCATCCCTTTATTTCCACATTCATACTAGTACTGTTTTTTTTCTTGTTCTTTAGCACACACTCTTTTTGGGGATTTTGTTCTTTGAAGTCACATCCAGTGATGTTCTCAGTTTACTCCTGGCTCTGCACTCAGAAATCATTCCTGGGGGCAGAGCAATAGCACAGTGGGTAGGGAGCTAGCCTTGAACACAGCAAGCCCGGGTTCGATCCCTGGCTGGCATCCCACCTGAGCATAGAGCCAGAAGTGACTCCTGAGCGTCACCAGGTGTGGCAAAAACAAAATAAAATAAAATTTAAAAGTTAAGGTTCATGGGGCCCGGGAGATAGCATGGAGGTAACGCATTTGCCTTTCATGCAAAAGGTCATCAGTTCGAATCCCGGTGCCCCATATGGTCCCCCGTGCCTGCCAGGGGCAATTTCTGAGCATGGAGCCAGGAGTAACCCCTGAGCACTGCCAGGTGTGACCCAAAAATCAAAAAAACAAAAAAAACAAAAAACAAAAAAAAAAGTTAAGGTTCGGAGTGATAGCACAGCTGTAGGGTGTTTGCCTTCCATGCAGTCAACCTGGGACTGACCCATGTTCAATCCCCAGCATCCCATATGGTTCCCTGAGTCTGCTCAGAAATCAGGAGCGATTTCTGAGCACAGATCCAGAAATAATCCATGAGCACCTCCAGGTGTGTCCCCAAAAAAAACTTAAAAAAAAAAGTAAATAAATAATAGGGACCAGAGAAGTGGCCGGGTGTGGCCCAAAAACCAAAATAATGATAACAACAACAACAACAATAATAATAAGCTAAATAAAGACGAACTGTGATCTATTAAAAAAAATCACTCCTGACAGTCTCAGGGGACTAGATGGAATGCCAAGTATTGAATCCACATTGGATTCATGCAAGGCAAATGAACTCCCAACTGTGCTATCTGGCTGGTGAGCACACACTATTTTTTGACATGTTGCTATAGGATGTTCTGGTCTATAAATAGAAATTTCATTTTACTGGACTAGAGAATTATATTTAAAATCACCTGAAAAGAAGAGTAAAGGAAAGTCGGTGCTCATTAAAAAGTGAGTGACAAAAAAAAAAAAAAAAAAGTCAGTGACCCAGGAGCTGAAGAGATAGCACAGTGGTAGAGTGCTTACCTTGCATTCAAACAACCCAGGATGAACGTGGTTCAATTCCCAGCATCGCATATGGTCCCCTGAGCCTGCCAGGAGCAATTTCTGAGTGCAGAACCAGGAGTAACCCCTGAGCGCCGCCAGGTGTGATCCCCCCAAAAAATCAATAAATGATTTAAACTTTATGAGTCTCATTTTACAGATTTTGGGGCTGAGGTTAAACATCTTGCCCTAATTAATAGGACTGGAATAAACAGGGACTCACAACCTCATAATATAAAGTGTTTAGAAAATTAAACAAAAGGGGGAGGGCTGGGGCCCAGGAGATAGCATGGAGGTGGGGTGTTTGCCTTTCATGCAAAAGGTCATCGGTTCGAATCCCGGTGCCCCATATGGTCCCCCGTGCCTGCCAGGAGCAATTTCTGAGCATGGAGCCAGGAGTAACCCCTGAGCGCTGCCGGGTGTGACCCAAAAACCAAAAAAAAAAAAAAAAAAAAAAAAACACGAGGCTAGGGAGTTGGCTCCATGTTTTACATAGAGGAAAATTGAGTGTTTGATCTCTAATATACTACATGGTGCCTCAAGCACCAGCCAGGAGGAATAGACCATAAGCACATTAAGGGTGTGATCCCCAAACAAAACCAAGAATAATAGATAAAAATGTTTGGAAGGTTGGAGGTGGGAGATAAGACTGGCTGAAGAAGCAAAGCAATAGGAACAGAGATTTATACAAGAAAGAACTCTTTTTTTTTTCTTTTTCGGTTTTTGGGTCACACCCGGCAGTACTCAGGGGTTACTCCTGGCTCCATGCTCAGAAATTGCTCCTGGCAGGCACCGGGGACCATATGGGGCACTGGGATTCGAACCGATGACCTTTTGCATGAAAGGCAAACATCTTACCTCCATGCTATCTCCCAGGCCCCAAGAAAGAACTCTTAAGTATGATTAGTCAATATTTGTCAGTGCCGTTGAATTGTGATGGCCTGAGTTGTATGTTGGGGCTAGAGTCCCTCAGCCCAGACTCCTCTGGGAAGCTCACAGATGAGCAGTGACAAGACCTACCTAGGAACAAGCACTTTACCTTGTGATCATAAGAGAAACATCGAGGCAGGCAGAAGTCAGTGACACGGCATGTCGGGCACAGGTCCACTCAGCTAAGCCACATTCCAGCTTCAAGGGGTTCCACACCTGGTTTCCACTATTCTGCCCTGGATATAGTACCCCCTCCTTCTCAAATGCAAGGTTTGAGCCAGTTCAGTGTTCATTCCACTCACCACTGACTGACAGAGAGTAGGCTCTGAGAGTGCAGCATCCGGCCTCCCCTCTTGGTCAAGTGCCCAGTCCTGACAGATCAAGCCTCATCTCTGACCCCTTTGGCACCACTTCCCAAAGCTCTGAATCATGCCAGCTTTCCTGGAGGCTCTAGTCCAATACTTGGTCTTCTCTACTAGTCTAGAGGCCCCTTTTGGACCCTCTTTCAACTTTCCAGACAGCTCAGGTCCTTCCACTTCCTCAAGCCCTCACCTATTCCTGGAGCCACCAGGGACCAGGGTCCTGCTGGGATCTTTCCCAGTGCCTGGGCATGAGAAGGGTCGTCTCAAACAGCAAACCCACCATTTTCCAAACCTTGTGCTCAAAATGGGGCAGACAAAAAGTAGGGAAGGGAAAGCCACAAAAATCCTAGAGTGCATGCGATCAGGTCTTGGGGACAAAGGAAACCTCAATAGATAGCATTGTCTGCATAATGAGCCTAATTTGCCCATCCTGGGTCTTGTGTTCCACAGGTTCTCTGTTTAATAGTGGCAATCCTGAATCTCGTGAATGTCATTTTCCTTGCCTTAGAAAGGGAAGGCGTGAAAAAGTGCATAGGCATCAAACTAGAACCAAAGTCCAGCGTCAAACTAGAGCCAACAGCCAGCGGCAAACTAGACCTGAACACCTATGTCAAAGATCCAGATAGAAAGTAAAAGAGAAGCCTGTTGGTATGCCCCCTCCTGACAATGAAAACGCGCTCAAAAAGACCTGATGGCATTCCTCATGGTTCTGTGTCTGTAAGAGAGCAGTTGTTATATCTGCCTAAGTCACCCACTATAATCCATGTATGATCATAAAATCTGGTTTGCTCACTGGGGATGCCTCTGCCTCCTGATGTTTTTGAGGTGAGTGCTCTATATCACCTGCTACTTCAGGGCCAGCTGGGGATGGAGGACACATAAAAGCAGGAGTTGAGGGTCAGAGAACTAGTGCAGTGGTAAGGTGCTTGCCTTGCACATGGCTGACCCAGAACAGACTTCGGTTCGATCCCCAGCACCCCATATGATCCCCCAAACCAGGAGCAATTTCTGAGTGCAGAGCCCCGAGTAATCCCTGATCATCACCAGATGTGGTCCAAAAAAAAAAAGCAAACAAACAAAAAGAAGCAGGAATTGAGAAGGGCAAGGGGATTTGTGACTGGCTCTGGCTCTAATCAATCTGCTTAGGCTGGCATTGTCCTTTCCTGGTCCCAAACTTGGGCAGACATGACCTGAAAGTAGATTGGTGAACACCACTTTGTGGATGGCCAGACCTCTTCCTGGCAGCAGAAGAGACTGGGCAGCCATGAAAACTACAGACTGTCATACCAGAGGGTGACAATACCCAAATCTCTACCTGAGATGCACCCCATAGAACCACTTGTGAGGCATAAATCCATACAGCCCATTAGTGAAGTGAGCATGAGAAGTTATATTGCAATATAAGTGGGAAATCAAGGATAGCAACAAAGAGTTCTGGAATATGGGGCATTCCTAGCTCAAGCTCCTGAGCATGGTGAGTTAGAACAGTCTGGGAAAAAGCAAGTGAAACACAAACTAGTCACTGGAATTTTCTCTCTTGTCCTGCATTTTGAGGTCTGTTTCTAAAAGTGATGCTGAGTCGGGGGTGAATTCACTCCTGTTTGGATACCTGGAAGCTTCTGACACTAACCTCCCATATTTGTGTTTGGGGATCCAACACTTAACACTACCAGCAGGATAGTGAAAAGAAAAGTCTCTGAAAATACCCAGCTTGGAATGAAGCCTCCTCTCTAAAAGATGATCAGAGAAAGAGGGTTTGGGCACTTCTTAGAGGCAGGGTGGGATAGCAATCAGCTTTTCCTCACTTGGCTGGGGGAGACCATCTCTCTTAACTCAAAACAACTCAGCAAGATGAGATTTCTTTCTTTTTTTTCTTTTTTTTTTTTTTTTTTTGGTTTTTGGGCCACACCCAGTGACGCTCAGGGGTTACTCCTGGCTATTCGCTCAGAAGTCGCTCCTGGCTTGGGGGACCATATGGGAAACCGGGGGATCAAACTGCGGTCTGTCCTAGGCTAGCGCAGGCAAGGCAGGCACCTTACCTCCAGCGCCACCTCCCGGCCCCCGAGATTTCTTTTTAATTACTCCTAAAATAGCCTTAACCGATGAGTCTATATTCCTGTTTAAGATGTTCAACCCAGGGACTGGGCGGTGGCGCAGGAGGTAAGGTGCCTACCTTGCCTGCACTAGCCTAGGACGGAATGCAGTTCGATCCCCCGGTTCCCATATGGTCCCCCAAGCCAGGAGCGACTTCTGGGCGCATAGCCAGGAGTAACCCCTGAGCGTCACCGGGTG
>PVKC010037973.1:0-12839 GCA_004027635.1 Crocidura indochinensis
CCAATGTTTTTCTAAATAACTCTCTTTTAGACCATTGCATTTCTTCATGCAATTATTCTAAATACCACATATAAGTGATTTTATTATGTATTTATCCTTCTGGCTTATTTAATATAGTATCTTATAGTTCCATCCAGGTTGTCCTTGCAATTTTTGTTTGTTTTTGTTTTGAGCCCACCCAGTAGTGCTCAGAAATCACTTCTTGCAGGCTCGGGGGACCATATGGGATGGTAAGAATCTAACCCAAGTCTGTCCCAATGTCCCAGGTTGGCTACATGCAGATGCCCTACTGCTGTATTATTGCTCGGCCCCTGCAACTATTTCTTAATGCCTTCCATACACAGAGCCAGAGAGGCAGTTCAAAACATAGAGCGCATATGTAGCTTGTGCAAGACCCGGAATTTGATCCCTGACACCATATAATTCCTTACCAGCTCTGAGGTGTAGCACGTGTGGTGCTCAAGCATGTCTATACCTATACACCCGCATATTTTTAATCTCTTTGCTTTTTTTTATTTTTTATTATTTATTTATTTTGGTTTTGGGGCCACACCCGGCAGTGCTCAGGTATTACTCCTGGCTGTCTGCTCAGAAATATCTCCTGGCAGGCACGGAGGACCATATGGGACACCAGGATTCGAACCAACCACCTTTGGTCCTGGATCGGCTGCTTGCAAAGCAAATGCCACTATGCTATCTCTCGGGGCCCTATTTTTTACTTTTATTTAAGCTATTTACCTTGGTGGCTAGGAGAGAGAAAAGAAAAAAGGAGAAGAGAACTTGACTAGAGGGAAATCTGGCTGACATCTGCAAATTATTTTTTACTTTTCCTTTCTCATGACTTTCCCTCAATCACTCAGACCTCTCCAAGTCTCAGTCTACTTTTGCTACAGGATATAGTTCTCCTTTCTTTAAAGGCCATCTGCATTTTAGTAAGTACATTATCTTTTCATTTCATTTGCTGGGGTTGAAAAGCAGTCCTGAAGGTAAGGTACTTGCATTGATTGCAGCCAACACTTGGTTCAGCCTCTGGCAGCAACTCCTATGGTTCCCTAAGAATAGCCAAGAGTTATTCTCTGTGCTCTCTCTTGAGCAGAATTAGGAATAGCTGAAGTCAGGTATGACCGTGCTCAATCCTAAATAAGGTTAATAAAGGTGAAAACAGAAGATAGAAAGATCTATATTACCAGAGAACTTGTAACCAGTCACTTCCCTGCCTCTATGCTGTTTCCTATTCAAAGCAGAAGTTGTTTTGAGTTGTCACTTGCTTAAAAGCCTGCTTTACATTTTACCAAGTGAAAGTCAACATCCTTATATTAGCCCTACACGACCTATCTGTTTTCTCTCTGGGAGTGTATTTTTTGTTATCTCCCATTTGTCCTGCTAGTTTACTGTGCTCCAGTAACATCAGCCTCTTTGCTATTTTTTGTGAACTAACTCTCAAGAGGAACAAGTCCTTAATTGGGACAACTGAGCCTCAAGAGTTTTGCCTTAGTCATTTCCTCAGTCTCGATTCTTCCCCAGGTATCTTCATAGCTAACTCCCAAAGAACAAATCTTCATTCAGTGGTCATTTACACTGGTAGGCTTATTCTCCATGTTTTTGTAAATGTAACACCTCAGGGCTGGGGCCGGGCGGTGGCGCTGGAGTTAAGGTACCTGCGCTAACCTAGGACGGACCTCGGTTCGATCCCCCGGTTCCCCATATGGTCCCCCGTGCCTGCCAGGAGCGACTTCTGAGTGAATAGCCAGATGTAACCCCTGAGCGTCACTGGGTGTGGCCCAAAAACCAAAAAAAAAAAACAAAAACAAAAAAAACAACCACTCAGGGCTATATAATATATATATCATCATATATATATATATATATATCATCATATAATATCTTCTATGTGATCACAAATGTTTTCTGTTCTTTCAACTCCAACCGAATATTAGCTTCCTGAAGAGTTCTTGTTTGCTAATGTATCAGAAGATGGTAGAACTTTGTTTAGAACATAAACTCAGTGAGCTGACTGATGGATGAGTAAAGAAATTGAGTGAACACTTTTAGTTTGAGCATGGTGCTCAGATCAATCCTGGACTTGAGGACCCAGGGAAGCAGCATGCAAATGGCTATCAGCTGCATGCTCCACCTGCTGCACCCTCTGTCTCTCCACCCCACCCCCCGTGAACTGTTCCATTAAAGCACATATTTTCATTTCAGACCACTAATAATATTCTGATATTTATTGCAAAGTAAACCAGAGAGAACATTTCTACTTGTCAGAGTACCCATGGGAATGCCAAAAGTATTACACTGGTTTTTCAGTATTAGGATATGGTTCCAAAAATAATTTAAAAAAAAATGGGACTGGGGGGGGTGGGGGCAGAGCAATAATGAAATGGCTCAAACACTTGCCTTGCAAGCAGCAAACTTCAATATCTGGTACCCCCAGATGGTTCCACAAATACCCAAGAACTGCCAGAAGGGCTCCCTGAATCGCAGAGACAGGAGTAAGCTTTGAGCATCGCTAGGTATGCCCCCTCCAAAAAGAAAAAATGAAATAAAATGTTGTTTGGAGGCCATGCCTGAGTACTGGTACCCAGTCCTGGGTTAGAACCTGAGACTTCCCCATGCAAAGCAATGTGGCGCAGGACACTGGGGTGGCACATAGATAGGCGTATGCGGGTCTCCTCTCCCAGAACCCAGAAAAAGTGTGGAAAAGGGGTTCAGGAAACCCCAACTAGCGCTCCCCTTTTAAATGGGCGCAATCAACCTTGACCCGATAGCTTCAGCGTTACACCTCTTTCTTTCATCAAGCCACCAGGCCCCCCAAAACCCGAAGTATACGGTCCCATAAAAGGCCTGAGCTAAACCCAACCAAGAGGGATAAAGAGTTCCCAGCCCTCGCTCCAGCCCTCAAACTTTCTCCGTCCGGAAGTTCAAAGGTCCCGCCCCTTCCCGCCTCGCGGGGCGCCAGCCAATCGCCGGCGTCCCCGGGCGCGCCCGTGACCTCTGACCTCGGGGCGGGCGAGAGCCAGTAGGACGCGCGCACGCCTCGCGAGAGGGGAGGTGAAGCCGCCGCCGCCATCTTGGAGACGGGAGAGGGGCGACGGCCGCTTTCGGGCTTTCGGCGAATGCCAGCCGCGGGCCGGGCGAGCCCCGCCGCGCCCGAGTGCGAACGTCTCCCGCCGCCCCGCAGACCCGAGCCGCCGAGGGACCGAGGCCCGGCGCCCAGCCCGACGGTGGCTGCATCCGCCCGCCGGGGCGGCAGCAGGGAAGCGCCGGCGGACCGGAAGGGAGGGAGGATGGTGCAGTCGTGTTCCGCCTACGGCTGCAAGAACCGCTACGACAAGGACAAGCCCGTGTCTTTCCACAAGTGAGTGCGGCCGGGGCGGGCGGGCGGGCGGGGGCGCGCGGCCGCTCGCTCGGCGGGGCTGGGGCGGAGGGCGGGCGGACGGGGCCGGGCAGGGGCGGGCGGGCGGGCGGGCGCGGGGGCGGGCCGGGCGCGCTCGGGCGGAGGTGGGCGTGCCCGGCCGGACGGCTGCGCGGAGCTTCGGGCTCCCGCTCTGCCCACCTGCACGGGCTGCGCTGGGTGGAGCTGGATGGAGGCCTGGGCGGACGGGAGTCCCGTGGGTCTAGTCGGGCCGGGGAGCCGGGTCCGGGGTCTCCAAGCCCAGACGCTCCTGGGTTTCTGCCACCGACACAAACCTTTGGACTTTAAATAAAGAACGAAATTTGGGGGTGGGGGGTTTGGGCCACACCCACCAGCTCTTAGAGAATTCGCTCCCGGCAGGCTCGGGGGACCCTACGGGACCCCGGGATTCCAACCACCGTCCTTCTTTCTGCATGAAAGGCAAACGCGTCTCTCGAGCCCCAAGACCGATTTTTTTTTTTTTTTTTGGTCCTTGCTATGGGAAGATTAGCAACAGCTAAGTATTTGTATTTTTTTTAACTTAATTGATTGCTTTTTGTGTTGTTTCGTTTTGTTTGGGCCACACCCGGCAGCGCTCAGGAGTTGTTCCCGGCTCTGCGCTCAGAAATCGCTTCTTGGCAGGCACGAGGGACGCTATGGGATGCCGGGATTCGAACCACTACTCATTGGTCCTGGTAGGCTGCTTGCAAGGCAAACGCCCTACCGCTGTGCTGTATCTCTCCGGCTCCTGATGGATTGATTTTTGGTTCGGGCCGCACCAAGCCGTGCTCAGCTGAGGAGGACCACTCTTGGTTCTGAAACACTCTGAAATCGCCACCACCACCACCACCACCCTCCCCCCCCCCCCCCCAGCAGGCTGGGGACCCCTAAGGGATGCCAGGAATCCAACCGGGTCCCTCTCTGGTTGGCCTCTTGCACGGCTGTGTTATCACACCCTCTAAGGATTGCCCAGAGAATTTTTGGTTTGCGCTTTTGTTTGTTTGATTTGGGTGCCACACCCGGGGTACTGGCGGCCTTCCAGCTGATTGCTGGAAAGTCTTTTCAGCTGTAGTGGAAGGATTATGCCATGCAGAGTACTGACTATTGCATCCAGGTTTCCAAATACAAAGTCTGCTCCAGCCCCTTGAACCATCTCCCCTGCCCACGGAGAATGTTTTTTTTTTTTTTTTTTTGGTTTTTTTTTTTGGTTTTTGGGTCACACCCGGCAGTGCTCAGGGGTTACTCCTGGCTCCATGCTCAGAAATTGCTCCTGGCAGGCACGGGGGACCATATGGGACACCGGGATTCGAACCGATGACCTTTTGCATGAAAGGCAAACGCCTTACCTCCATGCTATCTCACGGAGAATGTTTTTGACCCAGCCTGTAAGGACAGATGAGTTTTTGTTTTGTTTCGGGAACACATCCGGCAACCATTGGGATCAGGCTCTGTGCTCAGGAATCAGCACCTGGAGGTGCTGGGAGAGGGAAGCAGAGCCCGACCATTTTTTTTATGGGATTGCCAGAGATCCAACCTGGGTTGGCGCGTGCAAGGCACACGCCCTACTTCATATACTATTACTCGGGCCCTAGGACCGCTAAGTTTTACAGAAAACTCTGATACTGCCGTAGTACATAAATAGAGAATAATGTAGTTAATAATGATATCGAATACTATTCTATGGGTCGGTCTTATTTTGACATCCAGAGAAGAACTGAACCTGCAAACTTTCAGGACTGTTTTTTTCCATAGGTAATGGGGGACCATATGAGCTTTTAGGGATCAGCCTGGGGTAGACAACCTGCAAGGCAAGTGCCTTAACCTCTATACTGCAGTAGCAGGAAGGCTCTGAAAGGAGGAAATGATTTATTTTTTATTTTTTTGGATCACATTCTGTGGTGCTTAGGTTTACTCCTGACTCTGCGTTCAGAAATTGCTTCTGGCAGACTCAGGGGACCTTATGAGATGCCGAGATTTGAACCACCATTTGTCCTGGGTCGGCTGCGTGCAAAGCAAAGGCCCTACCACTAACTGTGCTATCTCTCCAGCCCAAAAATAGTGTTTTTTTTGAAGATCAGAAAAGAAAGCTGCAAGTGGAAATTCCCTAAAGATAATAAAAGTTCTGAAAAATAGAACACAGTGGTATTTTGATTAAACAAATTCAGTATTTATCATTCTATTTATAAGAATTCCCAACAACAAATGGATGATCAGGAAATCAGAACCATTATACAAATGTTAAATAAGTAATCACAAAAGGAAATAATAAATATTTCTTCAGATTTTGAGGGATAGGTTGATGTGTTTTTGTTGGTGGTAGTGGTGGTTTCTTTGGTGTTCAACATTTTAACAGGAGATGTAGATACATTATATATAATCTACTACAAAAGGAACCTACAGAAATAGATCTTCTGAAGCACAGAGGGATCTTGAGAATGTGACTATTTCCACCCCGTGGAAAAGCATCTAGAACATTTAACATTTCAGGATTCAGAAGGAGTAGGGCAGAAGGTGATGACTTTATAACAAATCTTCGGTCTTCCTTTAATGACATTCAGAGGGGATCTAAAACTATGAAAAACCCTTTGTTGACACTGAAAACTAAGAAGGGCATGTATGAACAGAAGTAGTATCTGCTGGACATTAACCAATGGGGTGATGAATCAAAAGGGCTAACCTACTTTTAAAAGCCTTTTGCTTTCTAAAAAAGAATAGTTTGGAGAAAGAAAGTGTTGAAATACCGTTACAATAGTGACTACTGTCAGTAGTTTGTACTTCTAGATACCATTTCTAATAGGTATCTCAAAGTTTCTTCCCCTTGCTTCTACATGGTGCTTGTGGGAAGACTCAGCTGTGCAAATAAAATAGGGAAGCATTGACACCTGTAGAGCTTTATGATAATAGCAGTGAGGCTCTACTATACTTATTACCTTAAATGGAATAGAAATTATGGAACATTGATTTGAAATGTCCATTGCCTTTTTCTAATCCCCATATTAACCTTTAGTAAGTAAAATTATAATAAATTTAAAGTTTATAGTTTCCCTTATCCTAATGAACCTAATCAGCTCAATAAATAAAAATAGTGCTTAGTTTCGTTATAATTTGATTATGTTTGATTAATTATTTTTAATCTTGCTTCTAGGTACAGTGCTTATGAGGCAGGAGTGCCACATCCATTTGGCCTAGCTGTGCTGCCCATGATTCAGTTCTGATCTCTTGGTACTGGGAGGACTATGTTACATGCAGTACCATGAATCAAACATAGTAGGGCATCTGCATGCTAGGCATGTACTTCAATAGTCTGAGCTGTCTCTCCCCAGCTCTGATTAATTTATACATTTCAGGCATTGTAGTCTTCTAGACTAGAAGCCACTACTTTTACTGCACCAATAAAATTGCCTTTTTTATTTTCTGGAGAGGGAGGCCCTAGAGAAAAATCTACACCTGGCAATACTCAGGTTCCTGATTTGTGCTCTGGTGTGACTCCTGATGGGTGTGTCAGGGCACCTTATGGCGTACCACAGAACACATTTAGGTCAGTTGCATGCAAGGCAAGTGATTTATCCATTATACTATCTCTCTGGCCCTATATAAAATTTCTTAGCATTTTTTATAGTACACAGAATAAAATGGGGAAAAGATTTATATAATCTCTTTGAAGTTTCTTTTACTTGAAACTTTGTGTCTTCTGTGTAAGAAGTTAAACATGAATAAAATAGAATAGAGCTACTGTTTTGTTTTTAAAGTGTTACTATTAATAATACAGGCTTTATTATTTGATGTAAGAGATCAAATTAGGGGGCCCGGGAGATAGCATGGAGGTAAGGTGTTTGCCTTTCATGCAAAAGGTCATCGGTTCGAATCCCGGTGCCCCATATGGTCCCCCATGCCTGCCAGGAGCAATTTCTGAGCATGGAGCCAGGAGTAACCCCTGAGCACTGTCGGATGTGACCCAAAAACCAAAAAAAAAAAAAAAAAAAAAAAAGATCAAATTAGGGTCTCAGACACGTGAAGCTCTAGACCACTGAGCTACCTCCTTGTCTGTTGTTTTAATCAGATACAAGGTCCTTCCTTGGTTAACCACAAAGTTTGTGTCACTATAAGATCATTCTTTCCTATGCAGAAACACTTAGAAAATAAGGTCAACAAATATAATTTTTTTCTTCTTCTTAGGTTTCCTCTTACTCGACCTAGTCTTTGTAAACAATGGGAGGCAGCTGTAAGAAGAAAAAACTTTAAGCCAACCAAGTACAGCAGTATCTGTTCAGAACACTTTACTCCAGACTGCTTCAAGAGAGAGTGCAACAATAAATTATTAAAGGAGAATGCTGTGCCTACAATATTTCTCTGTACTGAACCACATGACAAGGTAACAAGCACCAAGTATTGAGCTGTTTTCTATGAAATGAATGTTTGATGTGGAAATTTTTGAATAATGTTAAGTATTACAGGAGCCCACACTTATAAACAGTCACTGTTATTTATGATATACTTTTGTTTGTTTGGGGCCACACGGTGATGCTCAGGTGTTACTCCTGGCTCTGCACTCAGAAATCGCTCCTGGCTTAGGAGGCATATGGGATGTCAGGATTCCAACCACCGTGTGCCTGGATTGGCTGCATGCAGGCCAAACGCCCTACTGCTGTGTATCGCTTCGGCCCCATGTGATATACTTTTTAAAATTACAGTATGCAGGGACCGGGCGGTGGCGCTGGAGGTAAGGTGCCTGCCTTGCCTGCCAGGAGCGACTTCTGAGCGAATAGCCAGGAGTAACCCCTGAGCATCACCGGGTGTGGCCCAAAGACCAAAAAAAAAAAAAAAAAAAAAAAGTACAGTATGCAGTTTATTGGCTAAATGTCTTAACACAAATTCAGGGTGACTTTTTAGAGCATTTATACTTCATGTATACTGATGTATTTTTCTTTTCGTTTCTACCTGGTGTGGCCAGGAGCCTCACCTATACTTTCTTATTATACCAATGCCAAGGACCTGAGGATGAGACACTACTTAGGCTGATAAGTTTTTTTCTTTATCAGTGAGAATTTTGTTTACAATGTGTTCCTTTCAGGTTTTTATTTTGTTTTGTTTGTATTTGAACCACACCGGTGGCTTTCAGGGGTTATTCCTGACTTTGTGCTCAGAAATTACCCCTGGTAGGCTCCAGGGTCCCTATGGGATGTTAGGGATCAAAACCAGGATGGATGGGGCCGGGAGATAGCATGAAGGTAAGGCGTTTGCCTTTCATGCAAAAAGGTCATCGGTTCGAATCCCGGTGCCCCATATGGTCCCCCGTGCCTGCCAGGAGCAATTTCTGAGCATGGAGCCAGGAGTAACCCCTGAGCACTGCCAGTTGTGACCCCCGCCGCCCCCCAAAAAAAAAAAAAACAAAAAACAGGATGGCCTCATGCCAGGTAAATGTCCCACCCATTGTGCATTGCTCTGGCCCCAGATTTTTGTTGTTGTTGTTGCTTTGGATTTGGGTACATGGCATCGGTGTTCTGCATCCAGGGATTGTTCCTGGTGGAGCTGAAAGAAGGGGGGTCATATGGGGTGCCAGGGATTGAACCCAGGTTAGACATGTGCAAGGTGAATACCCTATCTGCTGCACTATCACTTCAGCTCCTGTTCCATTCATCTTTAAGTATTTCGTATATCATTAACTCTTATTACTTATTTTGTTTCTTGACTTCCATATTTACTTACAGTATAGAAGTATAATTAGTATTAATGTAACTTTTTCATTTGGAATGTATCTATACCAAGGAGTCACAAAGTGTTCTAATTTAATTTTAAAAACTTGTTCATTTTCATTTCTAAATTCAAACCTACTTTGCCTTATTATTACAGAAAGAAGAACTTCTGGAGCCCCAAGAACAGCTTCCTCCACCTCCTATTACACCCCCCATTTCCCAGGTTGATGCTGCTATTGGATTGCTAATGCCTCCTCTTCAGACTCCTGATAATCTCTCTGTTTTCTGTGACCACAATTATACTGTAGAGGATACAATGCATCAAAGGAAAAGAATTCATCAATTAGAACAACAAGTTGAAAAACTCAGAAAGAAACTCAAGACTGCACAACAGAGATGCAGAAGACAAGAACGTCAGCTTGAAAAGTTAAAGGAGGTTGTGCACTTTCAGAAAGAGAGAGATGACGTGCCAGAGAGAGGTTATGTGATTCTCCCAAATGACTACTTTGAAATAGTTGAAGTACCAGCATAAGAAAATGAAATTTGTATTGTTTTTAATGAGGCAATACTACATACCTTCTTCGAGCCTTTTAAAGAAATTTATTTGGAAAAAAATAACACTTGATTACTTGTATAAAAACGATTAAGAATATTTTTTTAAAAAAATAAATTAGATATATACTGTAAAGTTATAATTTTTGTTCATAATTTCAGGGTTATTGTATTGTAATAACATGTTACTTTCTGTGTATGTTTGTTTTTGTTTCTGGGCCACACCAGGTGGTGCTCAGGGATTACTCCTGGCTCTGCACTCAGGAATCACTCCTGGTGGCTCTGAGGACCATATGGGATGCCAAGGATTGAACCCTAGTCTGCTGTGTGCAAAGCAAGCACCCTACTCACTGTACCATCTCTCAGGCCCCTTAACAATATTTTAAAGGTTATAAACTAACCTCAATTTTAATGTAAGATGATTCCAAGATTGGGATTTTTTTAATTTGATTATTTATGGAAGTTATGTAAAAATGAAAGGAGAACAATACAGCAAATAAGTTTAAGATAAAACAGTTTTATTGAGAGTACTTAATTATATTTTAATTCACAAGTATGGGTGAGATCATGAGACATGATCTCAGAATATACATACATCTCAGAATATACATATTTTGTTCACATTCTTATTTATAAAATTGGAAGATCACTTACCTTTCATAATCATTGTCAGACAAATTGGTAAGTCAGTATTAAAAAAACATTGTTTTCAGAGCAGAAAATAGATTATTTCATCCCTAATCAAAATGGTTAAATAATAGCTTTATAAGAATGGATTTTTTTCCCTCGCTGCGATCTATTGAAAGTCACAAGGGTTTGTAAAAAAGAAAAATAAAAAGAAAAAAAGAGAATGGATTTTTTTTTCACATGGGCCCTTTCCCTGTTCTCCTTTCCAATTTCCCCTCCCACTGTTTTGGCCTTATAAAATTTGAAGTGTATCTCCAGTGGAAGAAACATTAATCAATACACAAACTAGATACTGTTACCAAGAAAATAATAAAAATGAGGGTCTGCTCCCTAGCATACCTTTTTCTCTAATTTTCTCTCCTAAGTAAGGATTCCCTAATTAATTAATAGACCTGGGTTCCCAATGCAATTCTATCTTTATCCAATCTTTAGCAAATGCATTAATAGAGTTTGATTTATACCATAATAATATGGCAATCTTGTCTTATTGCCATATTCAGTCTATACTGAAATGAAGGTCTTCACTTTCATTGTTTTTTGTTTGTTTGTTTGTTTGTTTTTTGGGCCACAACCTGCGATGCTCAAGGGTTACTCCTGGCTGTCTGCTCAGAAATAGCTCCTGGCAGGCACGGGGGACCATATGGCACACAGGGATTCAAACCAACCACCTTAGGTCCTGGATCAGCTGCTTGCAAGGCAAACGCTGGTGTGCTATCTCTCTGGGCCACTTTCATTGTTTTATTTTGTTTTGGGACCACTTCTAGCAATGCTCAGGGGTTTCTCCTGGCTCTGCACTCAGAATTCAATTCTGGTGGTGCTCAGGAGACCATGCTGACTGTCAGGGATCAAACCTGGGCCATCCATTTGCAAATCAAAGCACCTTACTCACTATGCTATCTCTCCAGCCCTTATTTCTTCACCTATAGTACATTAGAAATGATCTCATTTACTGAAATGAGTAAGATTTCAGTTCAAATTAAGTGGTTTCTTACTTTGTGAGAAATTTTACACATTTGAAATAATATATTCTGAATTAATACTGCCACACCTACTTAATTTTAGTAGCTGTTAGCACTCTGTATTTTAGAGCTCTCAGAGATAGTTGAAAAATATACCTTTTATGACAATTTTAAAGATACAAAACTGATGTTCAAGTGTCTTTTGTAAACTTGATTTTCAGTGTTATTTCTGTGCTATTCATGGATAGTACTTTTATAGAGGTATGATTTTTATGAACCAGTATTTGAAAAATAGAAAATTATAAAATTACTTGAGGATTAATAGCCTAATGCACTTAAAATTATTAAAAAAGACTTTTTTAGAGAACTTCTTGTAGTTACTTATGGTTGTTATCACTCTTTAGAAGCCAGAATCTCTAGCTTGTTTCTACATTTTGTCTGTTTAGCAATTCCTAGAATATAATTAATTGGGTAATATTTTGTAAAATATATTTTATTAAATTGTCAGCTACATAAAAGAAATTATAAACTCTAAATGTCCCCAGAATCAAGACTTAAACATTGAATTGTAAAAATATTAATCATAATTAACCATTAGCAATATGTTTAACATAAAGAGACTTTTTTTTTTTTTTTTTTTGTTTTTGGGTCACTCCCGGCAGTGCTCAGGGGTTACTCCTGGCTCCATGCTCAGAAATTGCTCCTGGCAGGCACGGGGGACCATATGGGGCACCGGGATTCGAATCGATGACCTTTTGCATGAAAGGCAAACGCCTTACCTCCATGCTATCTCCCGGGCCCCAAAGAGACTTTTTTTTAGATTTTTTAAAAAATTATTTAGGAGCCGGAACAGTGTCATAAGTGGTAGGGCATTTGTCTTGCACGTGCTAACTTCCCATGTCCCATATGGTCCCCCCAAACCAGGAGCGATTTCTGAGCGCATAGCCAGGAGTAACCCCTGAGCATCACCGGGTGTGACCTGAAAACCAAAAAGAAATTAAATATTGTAGTTTACAAGGTAGTTCATAATACAGGTTTGTTTGTTTGTTTATCAATTGCAAAGTTGTCCATGATTAACTTTCAGTCATTACAGTGTGTAACACCCTTCACCAGCATACATTTCCTGCCACCAGTGTCTCCATTTTCCCTCCTGCTCTCCTCACTACCCTCTTCCCTGTCTGCATTTTTTTCTATCCCGTACCCCACCCCCCACTTTTCCTTTTTGACATAGGTTTGCAATATTTTTACTGAAGGAGTATCTAAAGTATCACTTTATCTCCTTTCAGCACCCTCTTGTGAAGGGACATTCTTCTGTAATGACTTAAATCACTATTTAGAAAGAACTAAGTAGCAATATGTATAACAATGTTTTCTGTTCATCATAGTTTATTTAGCTTTGGGAGTTTGAGTGTACAGGTACTTATTTCTGAATTTGAGATGTGATATTGCTTGAATGTTTTAAAATTTAGTTTTGTCTGTTATGTTATTCATGACATTGCCAAAATAGAGCATTTTGATTTAAAATACTTTCTAAACCACTGTCTAAAATCA
>PVKC010037974.1:0-12856 GCA_004027635.1 Crocidura indochinensis
CCAAAGCTCAGACCTCTAGCATCTACAGTAAAAACTAGAAAATGACGAATTCAGTTCCCAGCAGGCAGGCTGTATCTTAAATCTTGGAATTTTAGGGGCTTTTTTGTCTTTTGAGTTTTTTTCTCTCCGGGATCTATCAGAAGTCTTTCGTCTACATAATGAAATAGACCATCAAAGCTAAACTTCCCCAAGGGAAAGGAACATCTACTTTTCTTCTTTACATATGCTTGCATGTAACTCTATGTATCTCTATATGAGGGAGTGTGAGAGAGACAGACTGATAGACTGGCACTTCAGGAGAGCTGCTTTGTTGATTTAATAGTAGCATTCAAAAGCCAGAATCTCTCATCCCATTCAAGAGCCTCCTGATAAACTTCAGAGCACCAACAAGTATACAATGGTTTCCTGAGAGAACCCAAAGTTCAGCATATCTGGAAGCAAACTTGTCATCTTCATTCTATAAAATGTCCCTCTTATTGTGTCTGTTGTTTTACTCAATGCAATACCCAATTACTAAGAGGTTTTGTCCTAGGCCTCAAGCATCAGAAAACCCCCTTCTCACCTTCCTCCAAATACAATTTCCCAAAGAGAAAGTTCTGCAGCCTCAAAAGGACATACATACCCAAACCATACTTCCATACTTTCCTCTAACTTCCTTGTCCAGAGGCTTGCTCTAAGACTGATTCAAAAGTCAAATCCACAAAGTTCATTGAGGAAAATATAGGTATAAATCTCCAAGACTTAGACCTCAATGAAATCTTTGATAGGATTCCAAGAAGGGCTATAGCATCATATTTGAATAAATGGGACTATATCAAACCAAAGCATTTCTGAATGGCATAAGAAACAGGAGATAAAATTAGAAGACAGCTAACTAAATGGGAGAAAAATGTTGCACTCAGCGCAACAGATAAAGGTTTAATATCTAGAATATACAAAGTACTCACAAAGCTTAACTCCACAAAGCCTAAAAACCCATCAAAATTGGGAGAGGAAATGAGCAGATACTTCTCTGATGAAGACTAACAGATGGCCAATAGACATGAAAAAAAATGTTCAGCATCAGTTATCATTAGGGAAATCCAAATCAAGATAACAGTGAGACATCATGTAAGAATGACACAAGTAAAAAATAATAGGAACAATCTATGTTGGTGGTGATGTGGTGAGAAAGGACTATTTCCTGGCCCAACCTCTATGGAAATCAGTATGGAGGATTCTCAGTAAAATCAAAATTGAGCTACCAGGTGACCCTGGTTATCTATCCCCTAGAGAGAAAAACACTCATCTAAAAGGATGCTATTTATTGCAGCACTTATTGCAACAGTTAAGACTTGGAATCAAGCTACATGTCTAATAACAGACAAGTGGATCATGAAAATGTGGTACACAATGAAACACTACATATCTTTAAGGAATGATGTAATCAGTTACATGGATGTAACTGGAAGATATTGTGTTAAATGAAGTAAGCCAGAAGAATGATAAATATAGAATTATATTACTTATATGTGGTATTTAGATTAACTACATAAAGAAATGCAATGGTAGGCCCGGAGAGATAGCACAGCGGCGTTTGCCTTGCAAGCAGCCGATCCAGGACCAAAGGTGGTTGGTTCGAACCCCGGTGTCCCACGTGGTCCCCCATGCCTGCCAGAGGCTATTTCTGAGCAGACAGCCAGGAGTAACCCCTGAGCACCTCCTGGTGTGGCCCCAAAAAACAAAAAAAAAGACATGCAATGGTCTAAATGTAAGTTGCCTTCAATATCGTTGACCCCATAGTATAGCAAGGTAAAGAAAAGAAATTGAGTGGAGGAAGAGAAACACAAATATAAAAGAATGAGGACCAGCAGCCAAGCATCTCAGGTGCATTGGTAGAGATTGTAAAGGAAAAAGGACAGAACCAAATATACAATCCAAAGTAGACAACAATGGAATTAAGAGGTCCAAACTCTAACAATCTAAACTTTAAATGGGCCTGTTATACTAGCCGGTTGGGGCTAAAGGGTGGAGGTTGGGGTGTACTCTGGGAACATGGTGGAGGAGGGTCGACACTGGTGGTGTAATTGGCCCTGATTCAATGCAGGTCTGAAACCCAATTATGAAGCACTTTGTAAATCACAATGGTTTCAATAAAATTTCATTTCATTTCATTTAAAAAGTCATGGCCCAGAGAGATAGCACAGTGGTAGGGCATTTGCCTTGCATGTGACTGGCCCAGGAAGAACCTGGTTAGATTCCCAGCATTCCCAGCATTCCACATGTGCCCCCTGCCTGCCAGGGGTGATTTCTGAGTGCAGAGCCAAAAGTAACCCCTAAGCAAGAGGTATGGTCCCCTAAAATAATAAATAAATAAAGTTTAAAAAAATATAATGGTGCAGGCTGCTCCCCTAGGGAGTACTCCTACGGCAAATAATAGCACAAGTACTTGCAACCCTATACCCAAAGTAGCCAATAAGAGACTGGTTTTGAAAATGGAGGCTGCAACTAGCAAGATGTGCAGACTAAATTTCCATATATGAGACCCTAGTAGTACTGATTATAACCCAGGTAATGGAGAAGAGAAAAGAGTGAGGCCACAGTTGGAGGATGTTTCAATATTTGCTCTTTCTCTGAACCAAAAATTATGGCAGGCACAAATTCTACTTTTTTGTTTGTTTGTTTGTTTTTGGGTCACACCTGGCAATGCTCAGGGGTTATTCCTGGCTCTACGCTCAGAAATCACCCCTGACAGGCTCAAAGGACCATATGGGATGCCGGGATTCGAACCAGCGGCCTTCCACATGCAAGGTAAACACCTTACCACTGTGCTATCTCTCTGGCCCCAAATTCTACTTTTAAAGCATCTCCATGACTCTTATTCTCCCATTTCTTATTGCCCTGGTATGAAAATTTTCCGCTGGGTTTCTTAATTGCTTATGAATCACCCCCATATTTTACTATAATTCTTTTTTTATAATGTTGATGCTTGAATTGTCTTACAGCACAAACATGTAATGTACTCAGATACCTGCTTTCATCCTCTATTCAACCAGACTTGAAACTTCCTTTACAAGTAAGAAATAACTAGCTCTGACTTATTTGCCAATTCCACCACCCCATTTCCTTACACCCAGCTCAGATCATCTCTTACTTCAGCCAGCTCCTATTCCATAAGACTAAAAGCACCCAGGTTTTCTCCTGATTCTGAGAAACAAGTTCCAATTGACAAGTCCATTCCAACTGCCAAGTCCTGGTTGGATCAAAGGCCACCTCCTTTATGGGGTTTCTTGCATCTCAGGCCAACTGGAAAGCCTCAATGAAGGGATCCTCCTGCCCAGAGAGGTGGATTGAAGACTTGTTCTCTAGTGACTCTAAAGCACTGATCCCCTGCTCCCAATCTTCATCTCTACATCCCAACTTGAGGGAATCTTCTGGAGGAGCAGTGAACATGAAGAAGACATCTGAGACTGAGGGCCCTTGGTCTTCAAAGATCTCATTTTCAGCATTGTTAGAAGACACAGGTTTAAGAGTTTTGTCATCATATTCTTCCTGATTTTTGGAAAATCTGCCCTTGGGTCTGAAGGAGTCAGCCCAGAATGACAATAAAAGTGAACACCACTAAGCATGTCAGGAGTCACGATAAAACGGTGTAGTCCTCACATATATCTCTCACTTAACTCCAAGGCAATGCCAGATAGAAAAACAGAGGCACAGATATGGGAACAGAGGTATAGAGAGGTTAAGCAGTTGGCCCAACACAGAGTACTAAAGAATCTAATCCAGAATGATTGGCTCCTGTGTCTGTTGTCTTTCCAACCACACAGCAGCCCTGATACTCTCAAAGGAGAAAAGAGCAGAAAGGGTCTCTTTTTTTTAATAATATATTTATTTAAGCACCATGATTACAAGCATGTTTGTAGTTGGGTTTGAGTTATAGAAAAGATTTCTAAAGTCACCTCTGTTACCAAGGCTAAAAAGGAGTCTCCCCATGCAAAAACCCTTTGATTTTGCCTGCTAGTACTATTTTTTTGCCAAATGTTGAGGTTTCTTTCTTTCTTTCTTTCTTTCTTTTCAAAGAGTCGGAGCAGTCAAAGTTTCCTCTATGCCTCACAATGAGGTGACTGCCTAAAATGCACATGCTTCTCTTCCCAGTGGCCTCACTACACTTCAGTTATCCCATTTTATAGATAGGGACAGAAAGAAAGGAGCCACATGTCCAGTAACAGAGCGCACTATCATGTAGGGAGGGAGAGCACACCCCAGCTCTTCCCTGCTGTTTATTTTTCATCTCTGGTGATAGCCGTGCACCTATTCTCTTGGAAAATGAATGGTTCTAAATGCAAAATGGACAAAAGGAAATAAAAGACTATTTTAGTATTTTTCATTACAGAGGAGACAATTTTACTCTTTCCTGAATCTGCAGGGCGGTCAAGAAAAAAGTACTAAGCAATATTGGACTTCAACTGTAGCTGTGGCCATGGCCACGGTCATGGCTGTGTCCGGGATCAGCAATCCCCAGGGCAAGAAGGAACCAGAGAGTGGCCAGCAGCTCTGTCCACAACTCCTACCATGGAGCCCCGCCTCAGCCCCGCCATCTGACTCTTGCTGCCACCCTGTGACGAACTGCAGCAATGGCAGGTGGTAACATAGACCAGGTCTGGGACCCAGGAAGTCCCCAACACCGCTCCTCTGCCAGACAAGCCATTAGGTTCTCCACCAGAGAGACTCTGAGACCCAATTCCCGAATGAGACGGGTTCCCAATTGTTCCTAGTCATGAGACCAGCCGAGTGTAGGAACAGAGGGTGACAGTCCTCAAGGAAGCCTGGATTTGATAGGTGACATCATCTCCTTTGCAAGGTGGCCTGGACTCAGGTACAATCCAAAAGGGAGTTGCCCTAAGACTTCAGGGCAGGGTCTCAGATAGACAGGCAGACACCATAGCAGAGGTCACTTGTCCCGGGGGCCCTGTTTGAGTATATGATGTTTACGAGTAACACCTATACGTTTTTGGAGACTGGGTTCTCCTCTCACTGTCGTCCCTAAATACTCTGTAATAAGCCCTTTTTTTCTTAAGTAATTTGTATTGAGATCAATGTGAATTACAAGTCTTTCACAGTTATATTTAAGGTGCATAGTGACAATGAATTAAACCATTCCCACCATCAGTGTTTACCTCCCTCCAATATAGTTCCCAGCATGCCTCCCATACATTCCCCCTTTGTCCCCTGGACTGCTAGCATAATGGGTCCCTTTTGTATATAACTTATTGTAGATCTTGACTTTGTTGTCCTTGACTTTGGGTTTGGTATTTAGGACTGATCATTATTTATTTCCATGCAATGTTCATGTGACTGTTTGCTCCTGGTACCATGCACTTTCTCCTTCTTTTTTTTTCTCCCTTAATTTATGAGGCAGAACAAAATGATTCAAGTTCTGTGACTCTGTTAGGAAAAAAAATGAAGAAGAGAAAAAAGTGGGATGAATCCATCTAGAAGCTATCAATATCAATTTAAAAGAAAAAAGGGGGTAGATAAAAATAAACGAAGAAGAAGCAATGACAAAATAGATAACAGCTGCAATAAACAAGTACTAAACAACAATGCAAAAAAGAGAAAAAAGGAAGGAGGGCTG
This sequence comes from Crocidura indochinensis, assembly GCA_004027635.1. Classification (NCBI taxonomy): domain Eukaryota; kingdom Metazoa; phylum Chordata; class Mammalia; order Eulipotyphla; family Soricidae; genus Crocidura; species Crocidura indochinensis. Next base: position 5,615 of record PVKC010037974.1, read on the forward strand.
GTGTGGTGAGGTTTTGTGCCTTTTTTTTTTTTTTTTTTGCATAAGCACAGTAAGTATTGGGGAAATTTGAGAGAAAATTCCCTTGGCCTAAGAGATACAAGGTTTCTCCACCTTTGAAGCATACTGTCATGGGAACAATACAGGCTACAGATATGCTCATTATCGAACCCCAATGTCTTTTTATGGTGCCAGGAAAGATTCTGTTCAGTTGTGGCTGACAGAGTCAGTTCTCTGTAATAAGGGATCTTGGTAATTGTATATATCATAGGACGCAGTCTAGGATAGAGTCTTTCTTTATGGTTCTAGAAGTTCTGCTCCATCACGGTTGTTGTAGTCAGGTTTCTGTAATTAGTGATCTTGGTTATTACACAGGTTTGAGGATGAAGCCTAGGATATATAATAGCCTTTCCTTATGGTTCCACAAATTCTGCTCAGTCATAGTTGTCAAGTCTGGAATTAGAGATATTGGTTTTTGTTCAAATCCTAGCCTGAAACCGAGGATCCTAGTCGAGGCTCTTATTTTTAACAGGGAGAGAAATAAGACTTATTTGGGTAAAGAGAGAGGATCTCTAACTTCAGAGAATCTCTGAGCTCAGAGTATGTGCCAGGTATAAAAGCAGCACAGAGTCATAAAGGGCTGCTGACATTAGGCCTTCCAAATTGACAGAGTGCAAACCTGCCCGAGTATCATTCCCTGAGGAGCGTCCAGATTTCCTCCCCAAGTGAAAAGAGCCAGGAACACTCAGGAGGAATTCCTGAGACCATCTCCATAGTGCGGACCCATGTTGAGCACTGTCGTCCAGTATGTGTACCATGATTACTGTGTCACCCTCAATCTTCTCATACTCCAAATTCACACTAAGCTTCCTTCTTGTCTCTATCTCTCCCAACTTACTTGCTGGCTCAAACCTCAATACCCCCATCTATAAGAGAGGAAAGCCAGGACCAGGAGCATGCTTCTCTTCAAGAAATGTGAGGAATAGCAAATAGAACCATGCCAAGTCAGATCAGCCACAGGACAGTTCCCAAAGAAAATATGATATACTTGACCTCTGTGGGAGAAGGGATGTAGAGGTAGCATATTCCGGCTGCTGGCCCTGAGGGGTTGGGAGGAGAATGACAAAGACTCCTCAAAGCTTCCAGGGCCGAATCCTTGTGAGAGAAATGGGGACTAGTTTCAAGTTTGCTCTAAAAATGCTTCCACTTAGCTCCTGACTAGGTCCTCCAGGTTTCCTGGGCAAGAGAAATAGGGGCCACCTCCCACAGGCCACACACAGCCATAGCTAGCACAGAGAAAGGAGAGGTGATATACAGAACAACAACTGACGGAAAGGAAAAAGGGGGACTAGGAAGGAATGAAGGAAAGAGGTCCTCTGGCTTTGCACCCCAGTCTCCCATCAGCCTTATACTTTTCTGGGTTTTTTTTTATAGGGCTTGGTCCAGACAGTAACCAAATAAAAAATAGAAACACTGGTAGGGCAAGAGTGGAGGCTGTTTGCATGGAAATCTAAAACTTTCTGAAATCTAAAATCTGAGCAAACCCTGGAGTGTCTGCAAACCTCCTCAAAGGGTAAATAGCCAAACAATTCACAAAGGCCTACAGATCTGGAAGACTGAGAGGGCCGAGTTCCACCATAGCCATGGAGAAAGAAATTTGATGTGTCCTCATCTTTGAGACAGCCCCTTCAACACAAATGCTACAACACCTTATTTTTTGGAGATGAGTGAAATAAGGCTCAGAGATGTGGGGGTTTATCTAGAACACCACCTAGAGTCATATCAATTCTACTGACAATTTGCTGTCTGAAAGGGGTTCAATCAGTGCAAGGAGCTCAGAGTGAGGAGGCAGCCCCCCCGAAGGCACACCTGTCACCTAGCCAAACCAGGATGATGGCCACCATCCTGCTTCTGCTCCTCCTCTGCATATGAGTCCCCAGAAGTAGCATGCACCAGTTCGTTCTCCAGTAGCAGTCTCTGCACCCAGCAGAGAATTCTGGTGAGAATTCATGGGAGATTTCTTCCCCCCACCCCCTGACCCGTTGTTCCCATTCTTGGATCTTATTGGGACATGGGGATAGTCGAGTCGGTGGCAGGACCAGATTCTGCTATTTGAGACTAGCCGGCATTCAGAAGGCATTTAGAATGCTTTGCCTTCTTTCTTATATATTTCAGTGATAATTAAGTGGATAAGGGGACACTTTGCTGAAAGGAAACGACTAGAATTCTTTACAGCATCTGCAAACCCTGTTTCTCCAAGATAGCAGTAAACAGCTTCCAGCTTGGCATCCAGGCTCAGAAAGCCCCGATAGAAGCACCATGTCTGCTTTCATTACCAAAATGCACTCCCCTGCCCCATCCACCGCCGCTGACACGATGCACAACACAAGTAAATAATGCTCTCTGTTTACTCCGGGATTTAGATACCGCAATGTAATTGGCAACTTACCTCATTTTATAATTAGTCATTGTTAATTCCTATTATTACTGCTACCCTTAATTTATTTGACTGCTGAAACAACTGCATTGGGAAGATTAAAAGGCAACTTGCATTCCCCAGCCAACACTTAGCTCAAGGCCTTTTTATTTTTTTTAAGCCTTTCTTAGGTGGTAGGAGCAAATACAAAATTCTCAAACTCTTGTGGGGATCCTATCAACAGATATTCTAAAATTATTCCTGACACCCTAAGACCTCCCTGTAAACATCACAGAGAGGAACTCAAACAAACACATTACTGATCTCTAGAATCTTGTAATGCTCTAGTTGTGCACACAGCAGTAGTTTTCGAAATGAATCAAATTCCTACAGTCGTCAAGTCTCAGGGTTGGAAATAAAAAGCAAAAATAATAAAAAAAAATCTAACACTTGCTGTTACAGACCCCCTTCCTATGTATCTCGGTGCTAAGCACTTGACATTCGCTATCTCAATTCATCACCATTGGAAGTCCAGTCAGAGGATTTTATTTTTCTCTTAGCAAGCCAAAGCATAAGTTGGGTTCCTTTGCAAGTCTACACAGGGTGCAAGAATTAGAGCCAGCATTTGAACTCAGCTCTGCCTGACCCCTGCCCTATTATGAACCCATTGTTACTGTCTCACACATAGAAAAGTAAAGAACATCTGGTGTAGCCAATGCTCTTTGGTCTCCCAAGAAAATTTATGCCAAGAAATAGAGTCAAGTAGGAGAGAAATAAGGCAAATGAGAATCCCATGAGTGCTTCTACTCACACCCAAATGCACACACAAACACACACACAAACACACACATACACACACGCATGCACACACACAGCCCTAAAAGGCCTCACTCTTATCTTTTGACACTTTTCTAAGACTTCTTTGAACAGGAGGACCAAGATTGGAATTAGAAGAGTTGGAACCACATGGAAATGTTCATACAAGCATGGCTCAGTGAGGACATCTGGTCTGAAACCTTAGTTACAACATTGGGAGAAAGGAGTTTGAGTCACACCCCATCCACATGGAGAAACATTTTGTAGTCAGTAAAGAAATGGCCTTGAATGTTAAGTGGATATGCACTTGAAGAAAAATGGAAAGTCCACTCTTCTAAAACCAAGTTCTTCTGAAACCAAGTACATAGAAGGAAATAGTCACTTCATTTCCACTGTCCCATTCCACTTTTAAGTGATCCAGGGTTGTGGGAGAGGGATGCTGTAAGATTTTAATATGGTTCTTCTTGTATCATAACATTAGGTTTACAGGGCCTGAGGCAATAGTTGGTACACAGGTATGTCGGTTTGCCTTACACATGCCTAACTTGGGTTCTACCCCTGGTACCTTGTAGCCTGCCAGGAATGATTCCTCAGCAGAATCAGAAGTAACCCTGAGCACCATCAGATATGGCCCAAAATCAAACAAACAAAAAAATATTAGGACTATTTACTTCTGTCATCTTCTATTTTGATTTTTAATAAAAGTGCTTCCAGGTTTTTTGAAGAACAAAACTGGTTACACCACCATCTTCTCAGCAGAAGAGCCAGGCTCCTCTGCTAAACTCCAAAAAAAATGATGGCCCTTGACTCTTCACAGGTAGTCTCATCTGGGCAGAAAATGCTGAGGGCTTCTTGAATAGGGGCATGCAAATTCCCCTTTTTTGCCTAAAGGCATAGCCTCCACCCACCCACCCACCCCCCACACACACACGCATCCTTCAATAATAAAGGTCCACAATTTAACCTTATCAAATTTCTAAACAACCAAATTTGTTCCAGATGATAGATATATAGAACCTGAACTGTAGGGCAGAGACACCTCAAAATGTCATAGTAGTATCAGTAGGATAACAGCAATTCTGATGGGACAGTTGTACAGACTATCAAGCTCAGAGAGTTCAACCAGTGGAGCCGGAGCAATAGCATGGTGGTAAGGTACACTACCAGCCCGGATGAACCCAGGTTTGATCACCAGTATTCCATATGATCCCTGTCAGGAGCGATTTCTAAGCGCAGAGCCAGGAGTAACCCCAGAGTACCACCAGACGTGTCCCCAAAAACAACTGATACAGAAAGCAACCAACAATAGCCCAGTAAATCCTTAGGAAATAGCTTGAACAACACCATTGAAAGATATAACAATTATTACAAATTGACCTTTTCTGATAATTTAATGGAATTTTTGATGATCCCATTTGCTTTTATTTTGTAATAAACTATATGAAGGAAGTTTGTTCTTGCCTGCAAGGGATCAGGCTATAGTGGTGGGTGGAGGAAAGGTCACACTGGTAGAGTAAGATTAGTGTTTGACAGATATATGATCACTAATAGTAAGCTAGATGGGGAGGGGACCACCTACTCTAACAGCCCGGTGGGAGATGGTGGGGTATATGGGTTGCAGAAAAGGAACTGGAATGGGGGAGGACAAATTTGGTGATGGTATTCCCCTGATTCAATGTTAATATGTCCCTAAAATACTACTGTGAAAGATATGTAAGCCATTATGATCAAAATAAAAATTAAAAAAATTTAAAAAGATTAGTGTTTGAGCATTGAATACCTAAAACAACGATATTATGAGAAACCTGGTAAACCAAAGTGTTATAATGAAAATATTTTAAAGAAAAGAAAGAAGCTCATTTTTCATAAGAAAAAATATTATGTTTTAAGAGCTCTCTACCTTCCCTAAGATGGTTTGTCATTAGAAACTGTGTGGCACAATATCTCTTCTAGGTAAATTAAATGTACATATATATCAACAAATTCAAAGGAAGAAACATATCAGAATAATGACAATAATCAGACCAGAATAACAGCTTTAAATTTATGTTTTATTTTTTTCTGCATTTTCAAAATTTCCCACAATAATAGAAAACAGTGTGTAATTTTAAAAGCTATTGTTTATCACAGTTATCATTTCTTTTCAGGTGGTCATTCAGCATCTATGCTTGCATACTGCAATGTAAAGCAAATTTTGTCTTGGCTTTTAGGGCGTCTATGTATTCACAGAAAGAATCCAAACCCATAATAGTAACAACTCAGAATCAACAACAATGAAATCATGTGACCCACACTCTAACAACCAAACTTAAAAATGAGCCTAGTGTGCCGGCAAGCTGTTTGTAGGGGATGGTGGCATGAAATGCACTCTGGGACCATTGGTGGAGGTTGGTTGACACTGGTGGTGGAATTGGTTCTGAAACATTGTATGTCTAAAACTCAATGATAAATAACCTTGTAAATCACAATATTTAAATAAAAAATAATAATAACAACTCAGTTTTTTATATTATGGATAAATCAACTAAGTCCTTCGCTTGGACTTCCATCAGGTCCTTGAAAGAAAAGCAATTAGAAAAGCAATTAGGAAAAAAGTCATGTGGTCAGAGCCTGGTAGGGCTATTGGTATTACCCACATCAAGTTTGCTCCCTCCTTTCAGAAATGGGAACAAATTCTGGGTCACTAGAGTCATCTGGGCACTTGGGCATCTAGCCAGGGCTGCACCTTTCTCAATGTCCCTGGAGATGTTAAAGTGATCAGTCCATGACAACTTCACCGTCACTTGGAATGGTTGATAGTGGGCATATTTTGAGAGAGGGACATGCAGTAGGCCATGCTGGATGTGTGGTTGCAGCAAGGACTCACACACACACACACACACACACACACACACACACACACACACACCAAATGCCTGAGTTGCCATTCTTTTCCCACTTTTAGGTCTCTCATTTCCCAGTCTAAAGTCTTTGGGATAGTTCATCACCAATCTCTGTGCCTTGGTTACTTCATGGCATAAGAATGATAGTAATGGAGTAGATTACTCGCATAGCTGTTATGAGAATTAGATGGTTTAATACATATGTGGTGTTTGAATGTGTCTGACTTTTGCTAAACATTCCGTTGCCGTCATCAACTTCATCATTGTTATCATTATCATCATCTTCACAATGCTTTGCCTGAGGGAGCCACAAAGAAAAGAAAAACGTGACAAAGAGTCTCAGTGTGTGAAGCAGAGAGGAATGGGTTGATAGGGCACAAGAGGAAATTAGAAAACAAGGTCAGCTATGAAGAACACAAGTGAAGGAGAGTCTAGAAAAGGCTTTTCAGAGAGAGAAGTTACTGAGTATCCATAATTGATTGATTCCCTGACACAGGAAAAACTCAAAAGCTGCTTGCTGAATTCAAGAGTGGGGCTTTGAAGAATCGACAAAAAGTCATAGGGACAAAGGAAGGAAGAAGGAAATGGGGTATGAGATTTAGATATCCAGAAATTATGCAAGGAGCTGAAGCTGGAACCATGACAGGGTGCTGAAAGAGAAAGAGGCTAATTAGGATGGTGAGAACCCAGGACCCTTGCACTCTGTATCACCATATCCATTCCTGCCAGCTTTCAGGTCTCAGCTGAAAAACATACCTTCCTCACAGCTTTCTTTTTTTACGTTTTTTCTTTCTTTGGTGGGGGGAGGTGTATATCCATTTGATGCTCAGGAGTTACTCCTGGCTATGGGTTCAGAAATCACCCTGGCTTGGGTGAACCATATGGAATGCCAGGGGATTGAACCGAAGCGGTCCTAGGCTAGACGGCTTACCTCTAGCGCCACCTCTCTGGCCCCTACCTCACAGCTGTCATGGACAGAAGTCTCCTACTGCTGTTCTAGATTTCTAAAACTAGATTTCTAGATTGTAATCTTCAATACAGTAAAGGATGGACTTTATTTTATTTTCCCCAAGCCACTCAAGACAGCAGAATACCAAGAGGAAAGAAGCAAATTACAAAAGTGCTTATGAA
>PVKC010037975.1:0-12851 GCA_004027635.1 Crocidura indochinensis
AAAGGCAAACGCCTTACCTCCATGCTATCTCCCGCCCCCCCCCAACTTTAAACTGTATTATAAAGCAGTAGTCATTAAAACAGCATAGTATTGGGGGGCCGGGCGGTGGCGCTGGAGATAAGGTGCCTGCGCTAACCTAGGACGGACCGCAGTTCGATCCCCCGGTTCCCCATATGGTCCCCCGTGCCTGCCAGGAGCGACTTCTGAGTGAATAGCCAGGAGTAACCCCTGAGCGTCACCGGGTGTGGCCCAAAAACAAACAAGCAAACAAACAAAAACAGCATAGTATTGGAATAAAGACAGACCCACAGATCAATGGATTAGACTTGAATATTCAGAAAATGATCCTCAGAAATGCAATCAATCTTTTATAAAGGGGTAAGAAATACAAAATGAACAAGAAATGTCTCTTCAACAAGTGGTATTCTGACAACTGGTCAACCACATGCAAAAAAGTTAACTCAGATCTCTCATTTTATGTACAATAGATCAAAGATGGATTAAAATTGGATTAAAGACCTTGATATCATACCTGAAACTATAAGATATATAAAAGAAAAGGTAGGCAAACACTCCATGATATTGGAACTAAACACATCTCAAGAAGGAAACACCATTGTCCAAGGAAGTGGAAGCAGAGATAAACAAAAGGGACTACTTAATTTGGAAACTTCTGCAATTCAAAGGAAACAATGAATAGAACATAAAGGCTATCTATGAAACGGGAAAAATTATACGCCTAATAAGATACGTGATAAGGGGACAATATCTAAAATATACAAGGTACTGACAGAAATTAACAAGAAAAAATAGCCCTATCAAAAAATGGGGAAAAGAAATTAAAAGACATTTCCTTTTTTTTTTCCCCAAGCGTTGCAATGGGAAAACATTGTATGACAATATGGCATAATAATATTGTTCCTCAAGAGATACACATATCCCTCCTTTGTCTGCTGTGATCAAGTCCAAGGTAGATCTGTTCTAAATGACTTCTTTGCCACTGAAGTATCTGTCAGTTCTGGAGAACTACTTAGTCAACAAGATAATTTGTCACTAGAAAGCAGCCAGGGAGACAATGGAAATGTCAATGATCTGTAGCTGCTGGATGCCAAATCCCCATTTGAAAAGTCAATCAATATGATCACAAGTGGATGTCCTCTTATTCTGGTGGCATGAAATTGAAAGGGTATGGGGAGAGAGACACTCCAAGGCACAAGGGTGTTGAGCTACAGGGGTAGTAGGGTCTGCAGATCTTGTATCATTACTGAAATGGTGTCTTATGAACTCAGGTTATCTAAGAGGGACAGTAACAAATAATGATCAGGAAAAGGAAGCAGAGAGAAAATATTACTGGGTTTCTCGGAGTTTCTGGCAGTGGCCAAGAAGGGAGGTATAGAGTATGAAAAAGGCTTTGTTTAAGTACAACACAGACAGATGTATGAATTGACAACAAATATAATGGTGGCCACTGCACACACAATTGATTGATCAATTTACTCCAACTGTTATTATGACCCATTTAAGTTGACAGGGATAAAACTGATGTGAGGCTGAGAAAGGAAAGGACAGTTCCCAGAAAAAATTTAATCCTTCCATCTGATTGAAACTTTATCCCAAGTTTCCCAAACTTATATACCAGACTTTGATCCAAGCCTGTTTTAAGAGCATAACCTAGAGAAAAGTTAAAAGGGAGTTCTTTCCTTGTCCATAAAATAAGGCATTAAGGGGATTCTGAACAAGACTGCTAATTTTTAGGAGTGACCAAAATTCAGGAGGTTCTTAGAACAGCTTCTTCTCTTTGGGTCAGATCCCTAATGTGGCTTCATGATGTGTTGAAAGAGCTAGAGGCCTTTTGAATCATGAATTCGACTGCTGATGAGGCATACTGGGAACCAGAATTTCTTTGTGGGGCTGCTATTCATGGAAATATAAGCATAGCCTTTTCCTAAGATGAGGGGATTTATGATATCTATTCTTTGTCAATTTCACCCAGATATAGTAATTGTTTTCTGAGCCTGTGTACCTTCATGAAACAATCATTTAGCAGCAGTGTGGGCCTCTCCTTGAGGTAAATTAAAAGTATTCAAACAGGGGCCCTGGAGATAACATGGAGGTAAAGCATTTGCCTTTCATGCAAAAGGTCATCGGTTCGAATCCCGATGCCCCATCTGGCCCCCCCATGCCTGCCAGGAGCAATTTCTGAACATGGAGCCAGGAGTAACCCCTGAGCACTGCCGGGTGTGACCCAAAAACCAAAAAAAAAAAGTATTCAAACAGAATAATGTGAGGGATAAAGAGTCAAGCAGATCATACCCCATTTTTGTTTTAAAATGTGTTTTGAGGATCTTGTAAGCATGTTTAATGATGCCTTGTCCCTGAGAATTATAGGGGATATCGGCAACATGCTTGATTTGTCATTGATTACAGAATAATTTAAAAGTTCTATTAGTATAGGTTGGGTCATTATCAGTTTTGATGGTATAGGATTTTTCCTATCTATGCATAAGAGTGATATTTGAAGAGATGATAGAGATAGTAGAGCACATAGGACACCTTATATGGTTTTTACCCAGGGTTGGTTGCCAGCATACCATATGGCCTCCAATACCCTGCCAGATTACCTCCTCCAAATAAATCCCCAAAGGGTGACATTTTAGAGAACACTTAAGCTTTGAAATGTATCTACTGAAAGTGTGTGTGTGTGTTAGGTATCAAAGGGCTTGGTTCTGACATATGTCTCAGAAATCTGTGTGAGAGGTGCTAGAAAAATACAGGCGTGAGATGGGGTGGGGAGGAGGGAGATTTGGAACATCGGTGATGGGAATGTTGCACTGGTGATGGGGGGTGTGCTTTACATGACTGAAACCCAACCACAATCATGGTTTGTAATCAAGGTGTTTAAATAAAATATTATTAAAAAAAGTACAAAAAGAAAAATATGGCTTTTAGTCTTCCTACAAGGAAAAAAAAGTGGATGGAACCTAGGGGCCAAGCAATCTCAGGAGCATAAAATAGAATTAAAAATTGGTCAACCCTAACTACCAAAACCAATGTCAATGACAGGAGAATCAAGAGACCCAGACTATAAAAAGCTATACACAAAATGGACCTGTTACACTAGAAATCTAGAGTGTAAGGGTGGAGGTATAGGATGCATGCTGGGAACTGTGGTGGAGGGAGGTCAATACTGGTGGTGGGAATGACCCTAATTTACTGTCACTCTGTAACTGAACTACAACTGTGAAAAACTTGTGATTCACATTTGTCTTAATAAAAATATGGCTTTTAAAAGAACAAGGAGAAAATGGGCTGTTCCAGGACAGAATTGCCAGTACCAATAGTGAGAAAGGTCTTATAAATAAGGTCTACACTTGTAAGACCTACTGGCAGGGCAATCTGGAGCTGTTATAAAATATAAAATATGCTGGAGTTACGGTTCTCAAATAGAGTGAGAAACAGGGTATCAGCTCACACAGATGGTGCATGAAGAGAATCACCCTTGTTGCATTAATTATTAATTAATGAGTCTTAGTAGTGGTGGATAGATAGTGAGGCCTTTCTCTGCTCACCCCGGTACCTGTAGCCATTTTGGCCCACAGGTCTGTGGGTTCAGGATAACAGTGAAGAAATGATCCACAGAAGTCAGATGAAGTTTCAGGAGTCATTTAGCTTTATTACAATTTTCTAACTGTCATGTGCATATCTCACATGACTTCTAAGCTAAACTTTTTAAGCAGCCTCCTTCAGCTGCCCTCCATCCATCTTGTTGCCTCTGAATCCATGCTGTCTCTGCTCTTCCTTGCTGCATCTGCTTTTCTTTTCTTTTTCTTTTTTTTTGTTTGTTTTTGGGCCACACCCGGTGACGCTCAGGGGTTACTCCTGGCTATGTGCTCAGAAGTCGCTCCTGGCTTGGGGGACCATATGGGAAACCGGGGGATCAAACCGTGGCCCTAGGCTAGCACAGGCAAGGCAGGCACCTTACTTCCAGCGCCACAGCCCGGCTCCCCTGCATCTGCTTTTCCCTCCCCCCAGGTCACTCAATTTTTGTTTTTGCTTTTGGGTCACACCCTACAGCACTTGGAGGTTCCTGGCTCTATGCTCAGAAGTTGCTCCTGGCAGGCACAGGGGACCATATGAGATGCCGGGATTCGAACCACTGTCCTTCTGCATGCATTTGCCTTACCTCCATGCTATCTCTCCTGCTCCCAGGCCACTCTTAATTACCAACCTCTCCCAGCCCCTCACTAGCCAGGTGAGTTAGGCAGGAAGTTGGGGAGGGCTAACACACACTCTCTTGTATAACTCTCTTGTCTTGTTAGGCAAAGGTGACTCTTGATGCTTTTGAGATATCCCCCAATGGAATACTACAAAACAAATGTGTACTTCAGTCTTCACTTAGTCACTTTTTTGGCACAATCATGAAAAATGCAAACAACACAAATACCTTGGAATGAACCTACCCACAGCAGGTAGGAACTGAGAAAAACAACTGATGATCAACAATTTCCTTGCCCCAGACAAAAGCTGAACTTTAAGCTTCTTGTAGGGGAATTCTTACAGCTTTTTCTGTAAGGGCAAACAACAATTTGAAAAAAAATCTTCTATGTTCAGAAGGCTTAGTGTTTGCTTCTAGCTGCAGTGGTGTCAGATGTCAGACACTGAGTCTGGAGGGTAGAAGTGGGTGAAGCTAGATGAGAAAAGAGACTGATGTACACATTTTCTGCGCCTATTTCTAACAGTGTTGTACTGAGGTTGACCTGGAAAGAGCCTGATGTTAGAAAAGACAGGTACCAAAATTGAAGTGCTTGTATGCTCATAGCTATAGAATTGACAATGATTTAATTTTCAAAGATGCAAGGAAAAATCTATTTAAGTAACTTTAGAAATAAATAAAGCTATCTCCTGCAGGTACTATCTTCTGTCTAGCTAAAAATATGCAAAAAGAAGCTAACATCCTGAGTTTTTGCAGTGATGCTCCATTGGCAAAGACAAAGTTGTTATACATAAGTATTGAAAGGCAGGAATTCAAATTCTTGATTTAGAATTTGGCAGTGTTTGCAGATCTCTTTATGCCATATCATTATTCTGATGTTAAGAAAAAGGGCTTGAGGTAGGAGGCAGGGTATTTATGTACGTGATTTTTGTAGCAAACTCTCCTACTAACTTAGAAACTCTCAGGGATTCTTCCTCCTTATGGTGTGTGCATGTGGAATGTTGGAGGCGTTACAAATGGGAGATTAAACAACTAATGGGTTAAACAATTTTTTTTGTCATCTACCATGCATCATGCTCAGAGACTAGGCAGATGAGAATTTGTGCATGTCCTTCTGCTCTTTAAATAAAATAGTCTTCAGCCTCCACTGGGAATTTTTATTGGCACTGAGCTTTGAGCAATTTATTTTTATAGTTTTTATGTGAAGTGTCTCAAAGCTGAGTAGAGAGAAAAAACACACAGAAAAGACACCAGTTTTTTTTCCCATGCTCAGATCTTCATTAATCCATGCTTGTTAGTGCTGGGTGTGAAGAACAGTATCCCAAAATAAACCAGGCTGCAAAGAACAGTCCTGGATTGTGGTGGATCTGAGAATGAAAGAGTCATCAGAACAGTTTTTTTCCTTTTTCTTTTTTCCTGTCAGCATCTCTTGTTTTTAATTATTCACTTTTCCCTGGTCTCAACTCAGGTGTAGAAAACTATAAAATTAAGCAAAGGCTTGGAGACCATGAAGAAATGACTGGTTCAGAGGTCCTGGGTGTGATCCTGTCTGCCGGGGTCTGGGAGAACTTCCTGAGTTTTCTCTGGTTGTCTTAAGAGCCAAGCTTATGATGAGGGGTCTTGTTGGCTGTACATGTTTGCATTTTAAAGGGGCAGATGAGCTCTACATCTACAGAGAGCTGACATTTTCCTCCCTGACAGGGTTGCATAGAGAAAGGACAGGAATGCAGACTGTTAGATTCTAGAATCAGAGTTTCCATCTATGTTGTCCACTGCTGCTTCCTACTTGAGCTTCCCCAGGGATCTGTAGTGAGACAAACACTAAACAGGACAGTGAAAGTGGTGTCTGGGAGGCATTAGGGAGAGGGCCAAATACAAGGTTTATAAGCCACATTGGAGATAGGACGTGGAGCGATGCACTAGGCAAAGCAGAGTTAATGACTGGATTGGGAGGATCAGAGTGGAGCCAGGGCTGCACTGAGGAGCCAAGGCCTGGGGTTAATTGATGGAAAACTCCATAAAGTTGTTTCTTGAGGCCAAGAAGAATAGAAATAATAGGGGCCGGCGAGGTGGCGCTAGCCTTGCAAGCGCTAGCCAAGGAAGGACCACGGTTTGATCCCCCGGCGTCCCATATTTCTGAGCGCTTAGCCAGGAGTAACCCCTGATCATCAAATGGGTGTGGCCCTCCCATCCCCCCCCCAAAAAAAAGAAAAAGAAAAGAAAAAAATAGAAATAATAGCAACTTGGACTTCTGGACTGTGCTTTTGAAATGTTTATGTGGTAGTTGTACATATCTGGTCTGATTTGTGAAGTGTATCAAAATGAGACAGATGCTGCAACTGCAATGGGTCTGTTACCTTGAGGGAAACAGATAGTGAAAGAGAAATAGTAGGCACAAATACACCAGTGAGAACAGCACATATCAAAAATAGTAAGAACAATCTGTGCTGGTGGGTATGTTGTGATAAAGGCCTCTTGTTCCCCGCCCCAACACCCAGCAATGGCGAGCGGTAAGGAGTTATTTTTGCCTTGCCCATGGCTGACCCAGGAGTCCCATATGGTCCCCCAAGCAAGGACGATTTCTGAGTGCATAGTCAGGAGCAAACTCTGAGCATCACTGATGTGGCTCAAAATGAAAAAAAAGAAAAGAAAAGAAAAAGGAACTCTTAACCATTGTCAATGGAAATGTTGTCTGGTTCAACCCCCATGGAGAACTGTATGGAGAGCCATCAATAAACTTAGAATTGAGATGCCATATGACACATCAATTCCACTTTTGGTTCTTAATCCCCAAGATTTAAAAACATTCAATCAAAAGAACATATGCACACCATTACTCATTGTTACAATGATTACACTAGGTGTGATATAGACTTAATCTAGGTGTACAAAGATAGATAAATGGATTGTGAAGATGTGACACATTACAGATGCACAATGGAATACTATGCAGCTGCAGGAATGATGAAATCATGCAATTTGCTGAAACCTGGTTGTAACTGGAAGATATCATGCTGAGTGAATAAGTCAGAAGAGGAAAGACAAATACAGTATGACCACATTGATCCTTATATATTAAATAGTTGTATTAAAATATGTTATAGTAAGTAGGAGTGCCTAGATCATCCTTTACCCCAGAACCTAGGAAGAAAAGGACAGAGAAGTAAAGAAATCAAGGTAGGAAGGAAAAATATAAGAAAGGGATGTAACAGAAGAACAGGAGTCTGGGTATTGGTTATATTGGGGACTGGGGAATGGTATAGCTATATACAAAAGAAGAGACTCAAGAACACTGAAAACATAATATCTAAGCTGAACTGAGTAACTTTAATGTACCTGCCAAGGTGGCAGGTGGAGTGGTGGAGGAGGTTGGTTGGGTGGTGGGGGATGACAGTATGGGAGCACTAGTGATGGGATTGGTGTTGAAATATTATATGTCTAAAACTTAGCCATCAATAACTGTGTAAACAATGATTCTTTAATTCAATAAAATAAAGAAAAAGAAGCAGTAAGAGCAGGGAGAGAGGCGGATTTAACCTGGGAATGGAAAGAAGCAATTCCTGCCAGAATCAATTTGACATGCCATCCTTTATTTCATTTAACACACACAACTTATGTACCCCACTTTATGAAAAGAGAAATTAAAGCAGAAATTGGGGTGCAGCAATTAAGGTAATTTACTATTTGGATTTAAGTTTAGGCCTGCAACATTCTGTATACTACTGATAAGAAATATGTTTAAAAACAACAGTGATAGAACAGAACTTCTAGAATCTTAAAGAAAGACTTCATCATAGGCTTCATTCTTTGACCTGTGCAGAGACCAAGATCTCTAGATACAGAGGTCTGATTTTATCATCCATGTTGGAGCAGAAATTTTCCATACACCACAAAAGGACGTAGAGGAGAGTAAATGAACACGTATAGAGGTGGTAGTTATTCCCATGACAGTATACTTCAAAGATGGAGAAACCCTGTATCTCTTAGGCCAAGGGAATTCCCTTTTTAATTCTTCAATATTTAATGTGCCTATACAGAAAGAAAAGGAACAGCACAAAATAATTTTATTGGTTTTGTTATTGTTGTTGTTTTCTTTTTTGTGCATTGTTTTGTTTTTATTTCAGGACTATGGTAATTGTGTGGTGGCTGTCTATTGCTGTGATGCATTTTTTTGGATTTTCTGTTTGATTTTTCTTTCTGTATTGTGGGTATTTCTCTTTCTTTTCCCCTTTCTTCTCTCAAATTGATATTTATAGACTCCTCCCATTTTTTGGTTGTTTGATTTTTACCCATTTTATTTTTTCTTTTCTTCAAACAGAACCACACAACGTGAACCATCTTGTTCCACCTCTCAAATTGAGGGGGAAATAATGGAGGGTTCCAAGACCAAACAGTTGTATGATCACTAAGTAGTAATAAAAATGATCAGACTTAAACACCAAATCCAAAGCCAATGACAACAGAATCGATACCCATTCTACAATAAGCTAGACACAGAGGGGACTACTTAAACTAGCAGTCTGGTGGGGGGGGGGTAAGGGACGGGGATATGGGATGCATGCTGGGAACGGGTGTGGAGGGAGGACAGCTTTGGTGGTGGGAATTCCCCTGATTCAATGTCAATATGCACCTAAAATATTACTGTGAAAGATTTGTAATCCACTTTGGTCAAAACAAATTTTATTATAATAAAAGAAAAGAATAAAGAAGAAATATGTTTAAAAAGGCCACCAAGGAGTGTCAGGAACTTTGACAAAGCACTAAAAATTTTATTTTTGCAGTTTAACAGCAATTTAAGGATCTCAGGGTTCATGCCTACCACATGTTCATTTAGCCTCTGTGGAAAGTCTTCCTTCTAAGGACAGCCTTCTTTCAGGACAACCATCTATGCGAGATGATTCTATCTACATTGTTTAAACTCATGCCTGTGAAATGCTGACCATGTGTAGAGTTCCAATGTTAGACACTGAGAAAAAAAGGAGATAATACACACGAAGAAGGAGTAGAACTTTACTCTGGAACTAGTGTGATTTACCTAGAGGGCTGCTGGGATGTGGATGAAAGTTGAGATCTCTGATTGAGAGAGGGCACCTACAAGAGAATCCTCACAAGCCTGGACAGAAGGAAGCATGGTATTTGGTACTAGTTTAGTTCAAGGATACCCCCTGACGGCTAAGGGCATAGGACTATCTCACCATGGAGGATCTGTATACATCACAGTGATTCCGAACAGGATCAAAGCTTTCTCAGCTATATTGGAGAAAAATATATTCACAAAACCAATGTATTGAGGCAACATCTCTATCCTCAATTCTGTTGAAACTAACAACCCTAACTGAAAATGCTTCAATTGACCAAGTAGCCAACTGAACTAATATTTTGGTATAGGCAAGTAACTTCTAGAATAATCTGTAATAATTCTATCATCAGCCAATATCTCATGAACAATCATTACCTGGATCTTTTGAAGCCCATTTTAGGTACCAGTCATTGTCCCTAGAGAACACAATCCTGTGGGCACAACTCAGAGTCGATGATGCCGTTACAAAGCTATGTTAGTAGCTGAGGTCTTGCACAGGGCAGTGGACCAGCTTTCCCTCAGCAAATCTAAAGATGGTTTGACAGTGAGTGCTGGTAGTACCTTGGAAGACCAACAGGGCAGTCATGAGCAGACTGAATCTGAATGGGGCAGGTTGCTGCTGCAGCTCCAGTGCGCAGGCTCACAGAGAACATGGGATTGGACAGAACTTGAGCCTTCAGGCTCCCGCGAGAATTTAACTGGCAAGATAGACTGGGGAGCTGGGCGGTTAAGTTGGGGTTCAGGCAAAGACCTGGTGGCCAGGTGAGGAAAAATGGTCCCAAGGCTCAGAAGGGACAGTGGGCTAAAGACTAGAGAGTGCCGTCTGGGGCCTGTACAGCTTTCTGTAGAGGAAAGGTGCCACAGATACACAGGGGCCCAAAGAGGGGCCCAAAAGATGGGCCCTAGGTGGTAGGACACAGTGGGCCATAGCACAGAGGCCCCCTAATCCTGGGGAAGAGACGACGATGGACTGGGTGATTGTTGTCGGTGTTGTGATGGTTGCTGTGTTTGACAGGTTTGGGCACAGCAAACACCTCTACTCGTTGAGGATCATGGATAGGATCCCTCTTAACCCTCTTTGAGGATGATGGATAGGATTGATCAGAAGTCAAAACTTGGTACGAAGAAGTGAACTCTGGTGACCCCTAAACCAAGACGCCCACTCAGTCAAGGACCAGTGCTGGTGGAGGGAACCTAGAGGAAAAAAAGGGGCTTAGTGCGGCAGCTGTATTTGACTGACTTCCTGTGTGCCAGACGCTGTCCTAGAAGCTGGACATATTGGTGTACAAGGTATGCAAGCTCCTGCTTCCATAGAGTCTATATCACAGGTGAGAAAAAATAGGTAAGTCGATATCCATTCTGCATTTTGGTCACCTTTTGGGCGGCGTAGTTTTTCTTTTCTGGAAAGGATGAAATCAGTAATCATTTTTGAAATATATAATTTTGAAAGGCCTACTAAGTTTCCACTCTCCCAATAAACACCGAGCCTGAACATATGAGCATATAGTTGAAAAGGTTTATACAGTGGACTCCAGAAATCACTATCTCGCTTCCCTTTTTTTCTCACTTATTTGTACATCTTTTCACACTTCTTGCCACCTACAAGCCACTTGGCATATCTATTTTTATTATGGTAAAATATACATAAACCACTGACTAGATTTTAAAGTTAAGGTATCAGAGAGACCATTTTATATTTGAGTGGTTTTGAGACCTAGACTATCTACTTGGAATTGATACTATAGGAATAGCATTTTAGAACATAGATTTATGTGCATAAGAAGCTAACCTTAATAGTACTGTAAATCACATTATTAATTTCACTAATAATGATAATAATAATAAACTACGACTAAGCTCTCTAGGAATAGTATATATATGTATATATATGCGATGGACAATATCGATGAACAATAGTGGTGAATGAATGATAGATTTGGAATTTTGAAGTATTTTAATTAACTTAAAAATTACTTAAGTGGGACTGGAATGATAGTAAATGATAGTATAGTGGAAAAGGCGCTTGCAACAGATCGGTTTCCTCTGATGAATTTGAAAGACTGAGAGGGCAACAGTGGGGAGGAGAGAAGGTGTTTGACCTTGGAGGAAGAGTTCTTGTGATTTAGTTCTTTTGGAGAGTGAAATAGTAAACTAACTAGGGAAGTGAGATTGCACTGCTAGATGTGCTGATTACCCGCATGAAATGTGTAGTTATGAATTTAAAGTGAACTCTGTCAATGAGGTTGTGGGATTTTCTATGGGGATGTTTAATCTTTAAAGGATGTTGTGAGGGTTAATTAATAAAATATATGTAATAATTTCATGGAGTGGTAAAAACACATGATGCATGTTGGTTATTTTTTGTTTAGCTTCTCATTTCACTTTTACTTATATAAATGTGATGGCTGAGGCTGACTGACTTTTATGAACCTGACAGGGTTTTCTCATAAGGCTAGATCTCCACTATAATTTACAACTACTTGAAAATCTAGCTGTTTTTGTTTACATTTACCCAACCTACGAATGGAGAATGCCTGCTAGAAAGAGCTAAACCCTAGCAAATAGTGCTTTTCTTTTTTCTTTTTCTTCTCTCTCTCTCTCTCTCTCTCTCTCTCTCTCTCTCTTTTGGCATTTTGGGTCACACCTGGCAGCGCTCAGGGGTTACTCCTGACTCTGCGCTCAGAAATCGCTCCTGGCAGGCACGGGGGACCAAATGGGATGCCACGATTCGAACCAACATCCTTCTGCATGAAAGGCAAACGCCTTACCTCCATGCTATCTCTCTGGCCCCATAGTGCTTTTCATTGTTAGACTAATTCATAGTTTTATACAGGGTGGAATGAGGTTTGTCATGGTAGCCATTCTTTTTTTTTGGGCCACACCAGAATCACTCAGGGGTTACACCTGATTCTATTTTTTTTTGGTTTTTGGGTAACACCCGGCAGTGTTACCCAACGGGGGACCATATGGGGCACTGGGATTCGAACTGATGACCTTTTGCATGAAAGGCAAACGCCTTACCTCCATGCTATCTCCCGGACCCCTACTCCTGATTCTAAACTCAGAAATCACTCCTGGTATGCTTGGGGGACAATCTTGGATTCTGGGGATTAAACCTGAGTCAGTTACATGCAAGGCAAACACCATACCTACTGTGCTGTTACTCCACCTCCCATAGTCATTCTTAAAATGCGTATAAAAATAATTTCCTTATTGCATTGCATACTGCATCTAATATACTAGAAATCTAAGAAATTACAGATCTAAAATCACCAGGGAAATATTGAATTTCGTTTGTTATGCCTTTTGAATCTCTTGTGTTGTATTATGTTGCAGATAATAAAAAATGATTCACAGTGGAGCCCTTACATAAGCCTCACAGTGTTTTAATACATTATTATGCATAACATTTATAAATCTTCACCTTAACTCAATGAGGCATGTCTGAATGTCTTATTATTACTATGTATTAGATGTAGAAATAGATTCAGTGTAAACTTGTCAGAGGTATGCATTGTCTGATCTCCAATTTCTGCCACAGATTTAAAGTGCTTTTTT
>PVKC010037976.1:0-12855 GCA_004027635.1 Crocidura indochinensis
GGGGGGGGGGGGGGGGAGGGTTTGGAGAAGGGTTATGGGAAGTAGGACGGGAACGGAGGTGGAGGGAGGACTTTTTGGTGATGGGAGGTCCCCTGATTTTATGTTAATTTGTACCTAAAATATGATTGTCAACAATATGTAAGCCAATATGTTTAAAATAAAAATTATAAAAAAAGAAAAAAATTGCATCCAGAATAATATTTAAATTACATTTACACATCTAATAAAGATCGGCATTTAAATATATATATATGTATATATATATATATATATATACATTTTCTTATTGAAAATGTTTTAAGATCCTTGGATAATCCTACATCATGTACTTCCTCAAAGAATATTCTTTTCTGGAGAAACCTCTAAATAAAGAAGTATGCATAGATCTATTCTCTGTGTTCTGTCTCTATCTGTATATCTGTCCTTTCTTTCTCATTGATTGCCTCTTTTCTCTCCCTGTCTTCCTCATTCCCTCTCTCACAAACTCTCACACACATACTGTCACTATTTCTCTTTCCTCCCTTTCAATTAATAGTTTCCTTTAGATTTTTTGAAACGATACAATGACTTCCTATACAACAGTTTTCTGCATACTAATTATTTATATACTCCAACTAAGATCTTTCCTATGTTCTCTCTATTTCTTTTTCAATATTCAAGATGAAATAATCAAATTTTTTTATTTTAGCAAGTTCAAGACTAAGTCTAATTTCCAAAATTCTTTCGATGAATGTCTCCTGTCATTAAAAATCAGTTCTGAAAATATAGGAAAGTTTGCACATCCAATAAATATTTAAACTAAGCAAATGCTAGGCACATAATAGGCATGCTAGAAATGTATACATATGAATAAATATTTTATCATATGTGAGAAAATATATGAAATATTTGAAAATACTTGGAAAACATTAATGAATGCTTTAAAACTCTGCTAAATATTTCATGAAAGAAGTGCATTTCCCACAAAGTGTTAATATTAAAATACTAAATAGAAGCATTTAGTATAATGTATCCCATATTTAATTTATTATTTTAACCTCAAATTATTTATATTGTTAGAAAATACAATGATTTTCTTCTTTTATACTTACATAATTAAAAATTACTATTAAACATTTGCTTCTCTGTAATTATAAATTTCAGCTAAATAGGGTCTCTAAAAGAAGGAATTCATATTTGAATTAAAAGCGTATAATAAATAGAGTCTGGAGAGATAGCACAGTGGTAGGGTGTTTGCCTTGCACAGAGAGAACACAAGATGGACCCGTTTGATTCCTGGCATCCCAAATGGTCCTCCGAGCCTGCCAAGAGTAATATCTGAGCACAGAGCCAGGTGTAACCCCTGAGCGCCACCAGCTGTGACCAAGAAACAAAACAAAACAAAAGAAAAAACGAACTTATAAATAATCACTTTTCTGAATACTATATTTCTTTAATTGGTTAAGTTTTGTGCTCTTAATTTGTTTGTCAAGATCTGTGGAATGTGGTGTGATTTCAAGGTACATAAAAGCTATTGTCAGGGCACAGTAATATCGTAGTGACTGAATTGAAACTAATAATTACAGTATCATGGCAAAGTATAAATACATGGGCACAAGATGATAATGGTGGCAAGTTCAAATATGTGTTAACAGTCTGGGATGACATCAAAAAAATGGTACAACCTCATAGTATAGATACTGTAAGGTTTGCACCAATAAAAATTAAAGGCATTCCATTTTTCATAATGTATTTCAATGTTTTTAATTTATTTGTTACACTTCTTATTTTTCTAAAATTGAAGTGAGGTTTTCCCCCTTTTCCAAACCAAGATCTGTGATAGAAATCTTTTAACTTATTTTCTAAAAAATCACCAAGATAAAATATGAATTTTACAGATTTTGCATCAATCAGTGAATCATTTCTCACTCTTTAATTTTTTGTATCTAAGCCATAGAAAACTATATAGAAAACTATATACTTCAATATATTCACTTGGGTACCTGTTATAGAAGCCAGACAATTCCAAATTTGGTATCACCAGAGTTCTATAAAGAGAATATATTAAGTAAAGGAAAGTTGATATTTGTCTTAGTCTACTCAGTTATAAATCTTTATAAAAAATAATTTTCCTTTTGCATCATCCATCAAGTCCCCAATAACTGAGGAAATAATGTAAAGCTACCAGCTTAACAGAGAAAAGGTGATAGTCAGATAAGGGTTCATTCTCAGCGACCTTCATATAGCTGATACATTCCTCTTCACCTTTTCCTAATTTCTCTGCACCTGTGACTTACATCTAGAAAGCCCTTCTGAGTCAAATTATCTCTGCCCTACTTGTGAGAATTTCTTGTTTGGAAATCTGAGGCAAGAGCAAACTCTGCAATTGAGACAGACTTTAAACTGCATCTTAGATACAAAAACAAACAAAAAATAACATGTCATGAATACTAGAAACAATGAATACAGCTTTAAAAAGCAACAGTAATTAGATGCAAATGCAACTGAGAAGTGTCCTAAATGCAGTACAGAATTTGCGAAGTGCTGAGCTAGGTGGTACAGGCTCATAAAATGTCATCAAGTTTTGATCAAATTTTAACTGAAGTTGAGTCACCTGAAGTGCCAAAGAGAGCCTAGAATCTTTTTACATGGGGAACCCTGTAAAAAGAGAGAGTAAGAGAGAGAAGACAGACAGACAGGCAGAGACAAAGAGAGACACAGAGAGACAGAGAGACAGAGACACAGACAGAGGTAGAGACAGAGGCAGAGACAGAAAAAGAGAGAGGCAGAGAGAGAATATACAAAAACAGAAATTTAGGCTCTGTTATTCTCAGAAGCACTGTAGGAGAAAACACCAAGTATTTGCTACAAGAATCATTACTTAAAAAAAAAATCATTGGGGTCAGGGGTAATGTAGGTACACAAAAGTAAACCATGTAAAATCATGTTTAAATAAAAAATACTATGTATGTTTATTGTATGTACTATTTTAAGTTAGTGAAATCAGAATGTTCAGAGATAAGAGAAAAATTGAGTCCCCTCTCAAACTTTCAAATAGTCCATAAAACACAGAACAATAAGTCATCATTAATTTATTGTTTTGTTTTGGGTTTTTGGTTTTTGGGTCACACCCAGCAATGCTCAGGAGTTACTCCTGGCTCTACACTCAGAAATCACTCCTGGAAGGCTCAGGGGACCATATGAGATGCCAGGATTTGAGCCACTGTCCTTCTGGATGCAAGGCAAACTCCTTACCTCCATGCTATCTCTCCGACCCCAATTTTAATTTTCAATTGCTCATTAAAGTATTTAATTTTGAGTGTATTTAATATTTTAGTACTTTGATGTAGAGGGTACATTACAAGAATTATAATAACATCTAATTAATTTATTCCAGTTTAAGTATTAACTAATTCTATATTTTTAAATTTTCCTATCTTATTTTTAAGTATTACACAAAATAGACATTTTTCTCCTCCTCTTGGTTGATAGTTGTAATTAAATGATTATTTCAAGGCTATCAGACTGCCTTTGAGATGGCTTATTAGACTGAATAATAAAGAATACACATAGTTCTTTCACAGTTTTGCATTCAGAGTTTTATTTTAAAATGTATGGGGCCGGGTGGTGGCGCTGGAGGTAAGGTGCCTGCTTTGCCTGCGCTAACCTAGGACAGACCGCGGTTCGATCCCCCTGTTCCCCATATGGTCCCCCGTGCCTACCAGGAGAGACTTCTGAGTGAATAGCCAGGAGTAACCCCTGAGTGTCACCGGGTGTGGCCCCCCCCAAAAAAAATAAATAAATAAAATGTATTTATTTCTAAGACCTCTTTCCTTTTTCACAAGAGAAAGTAATTAAGCCCATGTAAGTATCAGTTGTAGATACTATTTATTTTTCGTAAGTTTCAGGTTTTTCTTCTTGGCAAATTAACATATAATTTTTACTATTTAGTTACCCACTGTTGATGTTATTGAATTTAGCATATTGTAATTACATTCTAGTAGCCTAAGTGTTGCTTCATACACTGAATAGGAATACCTTCTGGCAGGCTCAGGGTTCAATATGGATGCAGAGGATCGAACTTGGTATAGCCTCAGTGCAAGGCAAACACCCTACCATTTATGCTATCACTCCAGTTTACTCTTTCATTTTGTAATTTGTTTCTCTCCACTTGTAATTTGTTATTTTCTGGATCTCAAAGGCACCGACTGAATTAGATAAATAGATGCAAAGATGTATTTGATTTACCACTAGTCCTGCCTGAAATTTGACATGCAGTTTTCCTATTTGTATAATATCAGTTATATAATCACTGAATATTATAAAAACTGAAAATTATAATAGTTTTCCTAGGAAAAAAAGAGAAAAGGTTATGATCTATTATAGTTTCTAGGTAATCCCATAATAACAGAACAATGGGGCCCTTGGTAATTTTAGAATCTTTCAACCACTTGAGTCTTCAGGTAATGAAATAAGGTCAGGACTTTAAGGATTAGATTAATGAAAAAGTTTGCCAAACCTACATAACACCTTAACTATGTTTGAGGCCACACCTAGTTGAGGTCAGGACTTCTTTTTGGCTCTGCACTCAGGGATCTCTCTTGGAAAGCTTGGTGAGTATTTGTGCTGCTGGGATAGAACCTTTGTCTGCCAATGTAAAACAAATCTTCTACCTGCTATATGTATGGTAGCTCTATACCTCTGGCTCTATACCTTTACTATGTATTGCCTAATCACATGTTTAGGTCATTTCATTTTAAAACACACCTACCCAAATAACTCCAGTGATATCCACTCAAGTAAAGAATGAAAGGAGCCATCCTCCATTGCAAGATTCCCATCACCATATCAATATTTCTGAAAGCCACTGTGGAGTTAACAGGAAATTCACTAGGCCTTTGGAGTGACAATTTATCTTAAGAACTTGGCACAGACATCTGGGCAAATCTTGTCAAAAACAATGAATATCAACTCATAAATAATATAGCAAAAGATATTTCTACATATCTATGTGATTTATTTGCCTTTTAAAATATTATAACCTAATCAGAGAAGTGTTTCTGTCCTATATTCAGTAGAGTAACCCAGAGAAATGGCATTACTTGGAGCCTATGATCACTAGATCTTCAAGGTTTCTTTTGTAGAGCTTATACATACAAACTTCGAGAATTAAGTACTTATGACACTGACCATACACAGATATGCTTTTATAAAAACATATAAAATTTTTATAAAATTTTTTCTTTCCCCAAATCTTTCTTTGTCTGAAATACAAGTTTGTTTCTTTGTCAAGGATCACAGTGAATCCTCCAGCTGAAGGAGTTTTATTGTGTTGTACCCAATGATATTGTTAATATTTGGGGTATCACTACAGCAATGCACTTCTGCATATAATAAATTTTAAACAACTGCCTATTTTACACTTTTAGGATTCAAACCTAGTAGCAATATCTCACACAAGGAGCATTTGCTTTGTATGCAAAATGATAAGATTTAGAATTAGGTTATATTTTTTTATTCGATTCCAGGATATTTATCACATCTATTTTCAGTAGTCTCTGCCCTGACATGGCCTTGCAAAAGCAATCAAATAATTTGCCAATAGTAAAATGCCAGCAGAGTCTCTAAGATTTCTGAAAAAGCATGGTTATTTTTTAAAAATTGGCCTGGTTTCTACAAATGAAGATTTACAATATTCTAATGTCACTAAGTACACTATCATGAAAAATTTTTTAACAAACTGTTATCACAGTTAATCTCAAGGCAGATGTCCACCAAATTTGCTTTAGGATTTTCTAAATTAGGCTTTTTTCCTAGCATAAAAACAAAAATAAAATGAGATTGTATGTTATATTTCAAGAAAACATATCAACACTTTCAAAATAATTGTTTTTTGAAATATAGTTATTGCACAAACAATTGATTGCATTTTCTAAGTGCCTCATATAACAAGCTGGATATAAGCAATCATATTATCTATAAGCAAGAACTGATATAATTAAATTTACTATGAGTGTACAGATAGTTTTTATCAACTTCATACTGATTGAGAGTAAGTAGTCTAAATATTGAAGGAACTCATCAAGAATTAAAATGTATCTGTTTCAACAAACATATTAACTTATTTGTAGTCCAAGAAAAAAATATAATGAATGAATAAAATGATACAAACAAATCAATTTTGTTATTTCAAGTACATAATTCTTCTTGTGCCTAATTTTGTTTCACATAAAAATATTGAGGAAAACCAAATTAAAGATATATGAATTTGATACATATTTATTAAATAACTAGACGGCTCCATTTATATTTGCATTTTTTAAATCAATAAACTAATAGAAACTTTACATCTGGGATATTTTAAAGAGCAATTAATTGCAAACCAAATGTTGGTATCTCTGGGGAACAATATATAAATATTTTGCATATACTCCGATTTCCCTGACTTGAACCAATCTTGCTCTCCTTTCAACTTGGGACAAGCTACTCTCTGAAGAAATCCTTTTATTTTTTTTCTCTATTAAAGAATTGCAGGGGCATCTAGTATAGTGAGAGAGCAATGTCAATCTTAAGAGTGAAAATAGACATGTTACAAGATTCGTGGCATAATAGAATTCAAACATTAATTGGCAGTGGAAACAAACAGTTGCAATAAAACAATAAAGCAACTGTGAGAGAAGTTTCAGGTATTAGTCAATGCTGAAAAGCAAAGCAGACAATCAGTTCTCCCTGGAAGAGTGTGTGGACTCTTGTATTACATGGAAGATGTGTTATACAAGATACACATGTAGGTGATTTTCCTAAACCAGGGAGGTCCCACAGCAAGAATACCATGATGACAAACTATGTTGGCAACACGGGAAGAAATTAGTTTCTCAAGACTGATGCAGACATTCAAGTTAAGGCATGAATCAATTAGAGAAAAGGAAATTCTGGTCTTCTTGTTTTATTCATCCTCCCCAGCCACATAGTATAGTCAACATGATACTCAAAATTTCCTTTATTCTATTCTTGAATTTCCTTATTTACCCTTTTACATTGAAAACCAGCAGTAGAGGGGCCTGAGAGAAAGCATTGAGGTAAGGTGTTTGCCTCTCATGCAGAAGGATGGTGATTCGAATCCCGGCATCCCATATGGTTCCCTGAGCCTGCCAGGAGTGATTTCTGAGCACAGAGCTAAGAGTAACCCCTGAGCACTGCCGGATAGGACAAAAACAACAACAACAACAACAACAAAGAAAATTCGCAGTAGAATAAAACTGTCACATCTGAAAGTTTATGTTAATCACTTATGAGTTCATAGCAAACCTACAAGTAATGAAGGAATCAATATTGCTGTGGTAAATGGTATATTTCTTAGGATGAATTCAGCTGTTGTAATCAAGAAATAATTGAATATTTTCCACCATAACTTAAAAAACTTTCTCTCAGAACTTCCTTCCCATTCTTTACATGCCACTTGGAGCATAATTTTGATGTTATGTTGCTTGACGTTGTGAAAAAAAATCCCTACTTCATGATTCATTAATCAGTTTAGAACTGGCTATGTTTGGGAGTAGAGCACATGCCTTACTGGGTAAAGCCCTGGATTTGCACCCTAGTGTGCTCTCTTTCCACCTCTTCCCCCACAAAAACAGAACCAGAAATTTTAGAGTCAAAACAAGTACCTCTACAAACTGTAATAAGATCAGTTTTTCTTAGATCAGACCAGACATCATCTTGGTCAATGTCCAGAAAAAAAAAAAAAGATTTAAGAAGTCTTTTGCTATCTCTTTTATTTGTCTTACCCTTTTTCAGAAATGTTTTGCTGTCCCCAACCTTTGAAGCATGGTGGTGAGGAAGAAGGATGAGAACAAACTGGTGTAGTCCTTCCCTGGCTCAACTACTGTGCTAAATCTCAGATTGCTTTGGACTTAGGAGGCCCAGCTTCTGTTATTATCACCACAATTTAGGAGGAGGACAAGATAATTGTGACCTCTATCGGTATTAATTGCGCTGGATGCACAGGCTCTGGTCAGCTAGGGAGGAATAAATGTTACTTATTTATGTAAAATAACAGATCAGAGGGAGAGAAGTTAAAGGAAAGAACAAAAGAGGTTACTGTACTGTTAGAACTAAATCCTCAAAAGAGAACTCGTTCCTGTCAAAGAAGAAAAGGTTTGAATTCCCTGTCTTCATGTCCTTTGATTTCAGAGAATCGCTATCAAATATTACTTTTCTCTTAATAATCACCAATTGAAACAGTATTTCCTGCCTGCAAATGCTCCTTGAGCCCTTTCTCCACCAGATTCACTAGCAGAGAGCTCAGTAAGGGTCTGCGCTAAAGTTGGAGAAACTGCACAGAATAATGTGCAGTTATCCTTGAAGACAACCTACTTTAGAAGACAGTTGCTTCAGGTGCTGATGTATCTGCTTTCTTCATTTGACTTTGACACTCTTATCACTATCACCGCCTCTTTTGGCTATATTAAGAGTCAGGCTCAAGCCTTGTCCTCTAAAGTCTCTACTTCAAGGTTAGTATCATTTGTTAGCAAGGGGATCTGAAGATAAATAATCACTCTTTTAAAACAGTTCTGCTTCGTAGATTATCAAGTTGTTTACTTCTTTCCTTAATTTCAGGGCAAATAATCGAACAGGCATTAGTTGTTTTAGAATTATGAGAAACCATGTTAAACCTTGGGATCTTCAATGAGAAAGTCAGTCTTAAAGATTTCTCAGAACTTGTATTTGGCAATAATTATGAAAGGAATTTTTAATTGAATTAAAATTGGTAGTAACTCCTGATTTACCAAATTTGAAAATCTCTAATGAATTATATTTGGAGTTTTATTTTAAGAAATTGTTATGTATTATTAGAAGACAATGACATAACCGATTGCTCTTGGATTCCAGAAATATTGCCTGTTTCATTTTCATTACATATGAATAAGCATTCCTGTCTTTTCTAGGACTATAAAATAGTTTCCTACTACATACTATAAAAGTAATTAGTCTTATACCTTTTATTATTAAACTATTCCTGAAGAACTTTTATAAAGAATCCTTTAAAAATAAAAAGTCTATATATTTGTTAAAAGAAATAGAAATTTAAAAAATCTACATAAGCCACAATTGAAACTTGAAATTCAATGAATTATCCAAAAGACTTATACTGCAGTTCTAAATAAGAGAATCTTTAATTACATATATAAATGTTTTATGAACTTTTCTTACCATGTCTATTAAACTACTACGGGATTCTGGTAACAAAGTGAAAGCAGTCTAACTAGAGCATCTGATTTTCTATTTACAGATCTGTAAATTACTCTCCAGATTTATAACATTTTAACATTCTCTATTGTGTTCATGAATCTTCATATCATGGTCCTTCAATGTATCTTTCAGAAAATTATTTTCTGAATATATCAAATTATATCCCATTGGGTCAAAAAAGCAAATAGCCAGCAAATGTTTCCCTGTAGACACATACAAATATTGTCTTAAACGAACTTAACTAAAAAGTTACAAACCAGATGGCTGGATGTATTTAATTTTTCAATTCTTTTTAATAGGGTCTCCTGATATTTATCTGTTAGTATAATACAAATGTGGTAACTTTCATTGTCTATCTACAATGGAGATCTAGTCAATCACAATGTATTGCACCCTAAATATAGCACAGTTTTCACTTAATGAATTAATTTTTATGCAAATTTAACCTTTAGTAGAGCTACAAGCAGTTGCATTCAAGTTACATCAGCGTAACAATTTCCCAAACGGCTTAAAGCTAGTAGGAGTGGAAAATAATGACTTTTGGTAATTAAAATACCCCAAACATTTTGTGTCTGTCTTAGTAAAATTTCCAATGCCCTTAAACATTGATTTTGTTTTGTTTTGTTTTGGGGTCACACCGGCAGCACTCAGGGGTTACTCCTGGCTCTACGCTCAGAAATTGCCCCTGGCAGGCTTGGGGGCCATATTGGATGCCTGGATTCGATCTACCATCCTTCTGCATGCAAGGCAAGTGCCCTTCCTCCACCCTCTCTCTCTGGCCCTAAACATTGATTTTGTTAGTTTTCAAAATACATGATTACAAGAGTGATCGGACCTTTTCATGCTGCAGAAGGAATATTTTGAATTGTACTTCTGTAAAAGAACAGCTGCTAAGTGGGTCAGAGCATCTAGTAGATATGCCATAACCATTTCTAAATAAAACTCCAATAAATGAAGACATTACAGTCTACCTGACAAGCCTGTGGTAAATACAGAGCATAAGTACATGAGGTTCACCTGGGTTGAATACTAACACCCCATACATCTAACCCCACAAAGAGTGATCCATGAATAGAGTGCTAAGAATAAGTCCTAAGCACTGCATGGTGTGCCTCCAAAACAAAACAGAAAACTAAAATAAGTGGCAGAGCTAGGCCAGAGCAATAGCACAATGATAGGACATTTGCCTTGTACACGGTCAACACAGGATGAACCCCTGTTCGATTTCTGGCATCCCATAAGGACCCCCAAGCCTGCCAGGAGTGATTTCTGAGCCCAGAGCCAGAAGAAACTCCTGAGCACCATGGGGTATGACCCAAAACCCAAAAATAAATTAATACATTAAATAAAATAAAATAAAAAGTGACAGAGAGAATGAATCAATGATTTGGTTTCTAATGACAGCAAGATTCTTAGTTAGGAGATTATTAGTTCTGCCCATAAAACTCATTTAAATTTTTTCACAAGTGCTGATTAACTACATAACATAAAATAACTTTCAATTATAAATTTGAAGAGATTAGTTACAGGTCTATTTCACTAGCCAAATCTATTATTAGAATGTGTCTGTCTCTATATTCAGTCATTCAGTCCTACAGAGAAATAAACTATGTTGTTATTACTGCTCCAAGCAACAACACAGGTTGCAAATTTGAACCTTAAATTGAGTGGGTTATGAATATAATAATCTCAGCAACATCTTTAAATATGTTTTAATTAACCTGTTTTAATCAAACATTCTCTTCCAAAATCATATCTATCCACTTTTCTAGTTAGACAAAGGTCACTAGTAATATTGTGTGGTTTACAGTAAAATCATTAATGATAAGTAATATATATAGGACCACATAATTGTGGCTTTTTGTTTTTTGTATTAAACTGTCCCTAAAACGTTAGAGAAATTGTTTTCATATACATTTTCTGTATAAAACACGTGACTAGAGCAATTAGCTTGAGACAATAAATGAAAATTGTTCAGCCAAGTTACAATGTTGAGTGCTCAAGAGAAATGCTGGAAAATATAGATCCTTTTGTGGGACACAGAATTATTGGGTAATTGCTAAGTGCTGATCATTAAAGATTAGAAAATAAAGACAAGCATTGTCTTCATTGAAAAAAAGAAAATTAAACTGTAATGTTATATCGAAAATATTAGAGAGAAACAAAAGAGGAGATACCACATATATGATTTTGAAAGATTAAAAAATATTAAGTACTATTTGAAGTTTTTATTTATTAATTTATTTATGTATTTATTTTGGGGGTAGTTTGGCCTACACCCAATGGCATTTAGAGATTACTCCTGACTCTGCACTCAGAATTTATTTCTGGAAAACTCAGGGCCCATATGGGATATCTGGGATTGAGCCCTGGTTCAGCCTCGTATAAAATAAACGCCCAATCTGCTATGCTATTGCTATGGCCTTTGAAATTAAATTTTTAAGGAAAAGTAAATGCTTGCTCTTTCATTCAAGAAATTAATGGTCTGGGTTTTCCAAGTGAACTAAGAAAGGAAAGCAAAAGTCATTAAAACAGCGTGGTATTGGAATAAAGACAGACCCTCAGATCAATGGAATAGACGAGTATTCAGAGAATGTTCCCAGACATGCAATCAAATAATGTTTGATAAATGGGCAAGAAACACAAAATAGAGCAAGAAAAGTCTCTTTAGCAAGTTTTGTTGGGACAACTGGTCAGCCACATGCAAAAAAGAGAACTTGGCCCTCCATCTAACACCATGCACAAAGATCAAATCTAAATGGATTAAAGACCATGATAGCAGACCCAGAACCATAAGGTATATAAAGACCAGGTTGGTAATTCACTCCATGACATGGAGACTAAAGGCATTTTCAAGGAGAAACAGCACTGTCCAAAAAAGTGGAAACAGAGGTCTACAAATGTGACTACATTAAACTGAGAAGCTTCTGCATCTCAAAGGAAACAATAGCTAGGATACAAAGGCCTAGCACAGAATGGGAGAAACTTTACCCAATACCCATTAGATAAGGGGCTAACATTTAAGATATACAAGTTACTGAAAGTTCTTAACAATAAAATCAAGCTTTTAAAATCTTGTAAGTAATCAATAAGGTTTGGTGAAACCAAAGAAGCATGTTTTTTCTTATCATGTACACTAGATCATGAGACCGATAAGCCATCTTTTTTTCAATCTAAATCTTTAGCACCAAGATTACAAGCATTTCATAGTTGGGTTTCAGTCATAAAAAGAATACCCTCTTTATTTAAACACTGTGGATTACAAGGTTGTTTAAATGCAGTTGCTTTTTCCTTTTCACAAATAAAATTGTTCACCATTGAGTTATAGTCATACAATGTACAGCAACATTCACTAGCCCACATTTCCCACCACCAATGTCCCCAGTTTCCCTCTCACCTTCCCTGATGCCCTCTTCCCTCCCACCCCTTTCTACCCTTCCTGCCTCAGGGATAGTTCTCTCTCTCTCTGTCTCTCTCTTTCTCTCTCTCTCACCTTCACTCTCTTCTCTCAACCTCTCTCACACACATTCTCTCTCTCCACACACACTCTTTCTTTCTCTCTCTCTCTCTCTCTCTCTCTCTCTCTCTCTCTCTCTCTCTCTCTCTCTCTCTCTCTCTCTCTCT
>PVKC010037977.1:0-12835 GCA_004027635.1 Crocidura indochinensis
AGGAGGAGGAGGAGGAGGAGGAGGAGGAGGAGGAGGAGGAGAAGGAGAAGGAGAAGGAGAAGGAGAAGGAGAAAGGAGAAGGAGAAAGGAGGAGGAGAAAGAGGATGAGGAAGGAGAGGAGGAGGAAGAGGAGAACCCTTCTTTGGATCTGAGAACAAGTGCAGGAAGTATGGCATTTGTCTTGCATGTAGGAACCCAGTTTTATCCCTGGCACTGCTTCTGATTCTCAAGCACTAAAAAGGGTCCCTTCTAACTACAGATCCAGGAATAGCTCCTAACACCACTATATGTGGGCCAAATCACCTGCCTGCCCTCCACAAAACAATATATATAATTCTTACTTTGTTTATGGTAGGTAAGAAGGATATTTCTTACAAAGAAATACATAAATTGTTTGACCAGATTTCCTAAAGAAGCAAAATTACTTTTTTTTGTTATTTTTTCTTGTTGTTTTGGGGTCACGCCCAGCATTGCTCAGGAGTTACTCCTGACTCCACACTCAGAAATTGCTCCTGGCAGGCTCAGGGGACCATATGGGACGCTGGGATTCGAACAAATTCTTCTGCATGAAAGGCAAACACCTTGCCTCCATGCCATCTCTCTGGCCCTACAAGATTATTTTTGATTTTTTTGTTTAGAGTCCATACTCACTGCTGCTCAGGGATTACGCCTGGTGCCACTCAGTGGACTATACAGGATACCAACTCCCAGCCCTAAAGAGAACAAGATTTAGTCATTTCTCCAAACTCTATTTGTGCTTTTTTGTTTTGTTTTGTTGGGGTTTTTTTGGGGGGGTGGGGGGTGTTGGGTTACACCTGGTGGCACTCAGGGGTCACTCCTGGCTCTGTATTCAGAAATCGCTCCTGGCAGGCTCAGGGGACCATATAGGATACCGGGATTCAAACCACAGTCCATCCTGGATCGGCCGCATGCAAGGCAAACGCCTTACCGCTGTGCTATCTCTCTAGCCCCCAAACTCTATTTGTGACTTAAAATTTGCCAACAACCCTTTGATTCGGCTCAGTGGACTGCAATCCACAACTATATGCAACCTTGGGTCACGTCTCACTTCTATTTCCTGCTTTCTAACATGCATTTTGTACAAAACTTGAATAAAAGTTTATTGGATGCTTTGATTTTAATATTAAATGTCTGTTGAATTTGTTCATGTATATGTTAATTTATTGATTAGAAAGGCACTGTTTCTCTCCGGGATTTTAGCTGCCCAACTTTTATTTAAATTATTTCCCAAGAGTGTTAGACCACATACAGCAGGGGCCTCAAACTCGCGGCCCCCCATACAACATTTTGTGGCCCTGCCCTAGAGGAATCTTTCTTTGTTTTGTTTTGTTTTAGTTATTTGGGTCACACCCCCCAATGTTCAAGGCTTACTACTGACTTTGCACTCAAGAATCACCCTGACTTTTCCTCCTGCGGCCCCGAGGTAAATTGAGTTTGAGACCCCTGACATACTGCAAAGAAAAGGAAAATTTCCCAAAGCTCTTGGTACTTATATAAATTGAGGACAAAGGCAAGCATTGCCCTTGAACACTGAGGTAGACACATATGCTGATAAGGATGGCAGAGCTCAAGGATTTTTCCAAAGCTTTGTAAGAGTTTGTTAGTTGCAAAAGAAAATCAATTCTAATGTTTGTTCTGTTTGAGTTTGAGCCTATACGAATCTCACTCAACAATGAATTCAAGGTTTTATTTTTTATTTATTTGTGTGTGTGGGGGGGGATTCCACACCCAGTGACGCTCAGGGGTTACTCCTGGCTAAGCACTCAGAACTTGCTCCTGGCTTGGGGAACCATATAGGACACTGGGGATTGGACCCAGGTTCATCCTGGGTCAGCTGCATGCAAGGCAAACTCCCTACCATTGCGCCATTCTCCAGCCCCTGAATTCAAGATTTTAGAGTGATCTCTAAATAATGACAGTGCTAGTAATGTACGCTGGCCATTTATTATGTGCAAGCACACTTCAAATGCTTTACTTATTTAATCCTCAAAACTTTTGCTTTAATATTACCATCTTCCCATTTCACAGGTGAAAAAAAAAAACAAGAAAAAGATTAAGAACTACTCTTTAGAGAAATCATTGTTCATCAGGTGGGACTTAAGAACTACAGGAGGTCCTTCCTTCTCACCATGATTTTATTTTATTTTTATTATTATCTTAATTTTTGTTTGGGGGCCAACCCAATAGTGCCCAGGGGTTATTTCTGGTCTGCACTCAAGAATTACTACTGGAAGTACTCAGGATACCATATTGGGTGCCAGGTAGGCCACATGTTAGACAGAGCTCTACCCGATGTACAATTGCTCTCTATAATTTAGTTGCATCCACTAGCTATATTATGTGTTGTTCTGTCTGTATTTCCTTTCCATTATGTAAGTTTTGCTTTCATTAATGTATAGGGATGATATACTGTACTGGAAGAGGCAGGTATTGTAAAATAAAAATCCACGAGTGATAAGACCAGGTCCCTGTTTCTAACCCCTTGGGTGGATGGGTCTGATGAAGCAGGGTAGCAACAAGAAATAAATTTAAGCCAGTCCAATACTCCCCAAAGCATTGTACAGATTAAATGTGATTCCTCTAAAGATACCCATGACATTCTTCAAAGAAGTGGATCAGGCACTTTTGAAATTCATTTGGAACAATAAGCATCCTCAAGTAGCTAAAGCACTCTTTGGGAAAATAAATATGGGAGGCATTACTTTCCCCAACTTTAAACTGCACTGCAAAGCAATGGTTATCAAAACAGCATGGTATTGTAATAAAGACAGACCCTCAGATCAGTGGAATAGGCTTGAGTACTCAGAGAACGTTCCCCAGACATACAATCACCGAATTTTTGATAAAGGAGCAAGAAATCCTAAATGGAGCAAGAAAAGTCTCCTTAGCAATTGGTGTTGGCACAAATGCTTAGCCACTTGCAAAAAAGCGAACTCGGACCCCCAGCTAACACCACGTATGAAGGTAAAATTCAAATGATAAAAGACCTGAAACCATAAAGAATATAGAACAACATGTAGGTAAAACACTCCATGACATTGAGACTAAATCTTTAAGGAGGAAACTGCACTCTCAAAACAAGTGGAAGCAGAGATTAACAAATGGGAATATATTAAGCTGAGAAGCTTCTGCACCTCAAAGGAAATAGCACCCAAGATACAAGAGCCACCCATTGAGTAGGAGAAACTATTCACCCAATACCCATCAGATAAGGGGCTAATCTCCAAAATATACAAGGCACTGATGGAGCTTTACAAGAAAAAAACATCTAACCCCATCAAAAATGGGGAGAAGAAATGAACAGACACTTTGATAAAGAAGAAATACAAATAGCCAAAAGGCACATGAAAAACGCTCCACATCACTAATCATCAGGGAGTTGCAAGTCAAAACAACTATGAGGTACCATCTCATGCCACAGAGATTGGCACACATCAGGTAGAATGAGAACAAGCAGTGCTGGCAGGGATGTGGAGAGAAAGGAACTCTTAACCTCTGCTAGTGGGAATGCTGTCTAGTCAACCTTTAAGGAAAGTGATATGGAGATTCCTCCTAAAGCTGGAAATTGAGCCCCCATTCGATCCAGCTATTCCACTCCTAGGAATATACCCTAGGAACACAAAAATACAATACAAAAATCCCTTCCTCACATCTATATTCATTGCTGCGCTATTTACAATAGCCAGATTCTGGAAACCATCAAGATGCCCTTCAACAGATGAATCACTAAAAAAAAAAAGGTGGTACATATACACAATGAAATATTATGCAGTCATCAGGAGAGATGAAGTTATGAAATTTTCCTATACATGGATGTACATTGAATCTATTATGCTGAGTGAAATAAAGTCAGAGGGAGAGATATAGACGCAGAATAGTCTCACTCATCTATGGGTTTTAAGAAAAATAAAAGGCATTTTTGCAATAATTCTCAGAGACAAAGAGAGGAGAACTGGAAGGTCCAGCTCATGACATGAAGCTCAACACAAAGGGTGGTGAGTGCAGTTAAAGAAATAACTACACTGAGAACTATCATAACAATGTGAATGAATGAGGGAAGTGGAAAGCCTGTCTAGAGTACAGGCACGGGTGGGGTGGGGAGGAGGGAGATTTGTGACATTGGTGATGGGAATGTTGTACTGGTGAAAGGGGGGTGTTCTTTACATGACCAAAACTCAACTGCAATCATATTTGTAATCAAGGTGTTTAAATAATGATATTAATGTAAAAATGTAAGGCAGTCAGCAAAGATATTCATTGGAGTTAGTCTGCTTTTCGCCTCGTGGCCTCTCTCTACCATGTGCTTCCTCAGCCCCTGCCAAAAGCCAGAACTGTTTTCTTTATTCAAACCAATTCCCAATACCAAGAGGGGAAAGGTGGAGTAAGATAGAAAAGTAATTATCCAGCGGGCTTTTGCATATCAAAGGAAGAGGTTACAGGGAAGAGGAAGTTGGAGGAACACCTTGGTTTAGGGTTTTAGCTAGGTATTAACTTATAAGGTATGAGCTTTGTGGGATTTTTTTTAAGTGAGGAAGAATTTCCTTGGATTCTAATAATTTAACTTTGGGCCTCTGGTGGGCTAAGCAACCCTAGAAATACTTCAAGATGGGGAAGTGTCCAGGATGGGACTAGAAAGACAAATGTAACTATCTTCTAGAATAGAATTGATAAGCAACT
This sequence comes from Crocidura indochinensis, assembly GCA_004027635.1. Classification (NCBI taxonomy): domain Eukaryota; kingdom Metazoa; phylum Chordata; class Mammalia; order Eulipotyphla; family Soricidae; genus Crocidura; species Crocidura indochinensis. The sequence goes on from PVKC010037977.1 coordinate 4,699, forward strand.
TCACATCCATGTTCCATTCCCTACAGCAGCGTTCAGTGTGATTCATGGCAAATGCTGACGGTGTTGATTTCCAAAGTTGAACAAAGGTTAGACTCACCTGATGAGTATCTAGAAACAAATACCAACCATAATTCATAGGCCCACTTATGGTGGTATTGTGTTGGATATAACCCTGACATTGGATTGGTATTTTCTTTTGAAGCTCCCAGATAATTCTAGCATACAGCTAAAGTTGAAACTAGAGCATTAACAAAATTAGTATTCTATTTTAACATAAATATCAATGTCTACCATTAAAAGCAACAGCTTCTGAGATAATTCTTCAAAAGTAAAGACGTGATGCCTAGAGCTTCACAAACAGCTGGAGAATATTCACTTTGTAATGTTCTGAGAGACTGATTCCAATGAACAAATCCTTCAGCTAATCTCCAATTTGTTCAGGGATAGCAAGGGCCATTGGTAAACACAGCTGCTGCTAGTGGAAACCATAAAATTGAGCCTGGAGGTAAAGCTGTCAGTTGTTTTGTTTTTTCATCTAAAACTCTCCTCCACATGGAAAGGAAAAAAAGGCTTGTCTATGGCTAAATGTATGCTTTCTTTGTAAAAAATATATATATTTCCTCTTCCACTGGATTTTTCATGAGAAAGACCAATGTCTTTTTTTAACGTAACTTTCGACATGTGCTTTTCTCATTATTTTTCATAAAGAGAGCCATTTTTCCTCATCTTTTAGTTTGATGATCATTTTTTATTACTCTGCCAGGGTTTATCTAATAATGAGTCCTACCGGAGTGTTTCTAACATTGTCTGCTAAACAACTCATGTTCTCTGCTTGCAGAAGTCTTTTGCCAATCCTTTCCATTTTACAATAGCATACTGGTCACCAAATTATAACTAACATTAGCTATTTCCTGCCTCCAATGAACAATAAAATAATGCTTTTCATAGTACTGCAAAGTCTCGTTCACATAGAACATGGTAAGGAGAACTTGGGAAAGATTGTGCTAATGGAACCATTAGGAAAGGAAAGGGCATAAAATTTAAATTATATCTCATTTTCAAAGAAATGCTGCTTTATTCAAGTATAAAGTAAACAAAACATTTTATATGAAAAGTAATTTCATTTATATTATCCAAGCAATCTTTGCAACTAATCCTGGCTATGAATTTTATGACGATATTGTTTTTTGATTGGAAGACATACATTTTCTTTTAATTACAAGTCTTTCACAATTATTTGAGGTACATAGGACAGTGAATTACGGCAATTCCCACCACCAGTGTTGTCCTCTCTCCACCCCTGTTTGCAGAATGCATCCCATACCTCCCACCTTTGCCCCCTGGACTGCTAACGTAACAGGTCCCCTTTGTGTATAGCTTTAAACAAAACACATTTGAAAACTGGTGAGTGTATTTTTAAGTATATGTTTCCAAGTAAGTCATTAACTCATTTGACCATTCATTCAACTTTACTTCATAGTATTTTAGTATCATACCAAGCACTATTCAAATGCTGAAAATATAGCCATAAATAAAGCAATATCAATGGGTCCATAGATTATATTCCAAAGAGATCATGAGCATAGTTGGAAACAACAGGATACAATTTCAAATGCTCTTAGGCATAGTTAAGTAAAGCAAAGTAGCTAAGAGGATATGCCTGGATGGAAATTCTCAACAGGCATGACATAAGGGAAGTCAGAGACCCATCAATCACAGCTTGAAAATTAAATAGAATTCCAGAAATAGAGTGGTGAGAGTAATCAATACACTGGAGTACATGTAGGAGGCTGAGTTTAATTTCCAACACTGCATAATCCTCCCAAGACCCAAACAAAGAGTTGGACACTGCCAGAGGAATCCCCTCAAAAAATAAGAAAAGTATTTCCAGATAAAAAGAGGCTAGTATATGGATAGATAGATAGACAGACAGACAGACAGACAGACAGACAGATAGTAGATATAGATAGATGATAGATAGATAGATAGATAGATAGATAGATGATAGATAGATTATATAGATTATAGATAGATAGATTATAGATAGATAGATGATAGATAGATAGATAGATAGATAGATAGATAGATAGATAGATAGATAGATAGATAGATAGATAGATAGTACTATCTCCAGCATTGTTACACACAGGCTGAAGAGATAGTACAGTGGGTAAGATGTTTGCCTTGCTTCAAAACGACCTGGGTTCATCCTCTATGGTTACCTGAGCACCACCAAGAGTAATTTTTGAGCACAACCCAATTGTAACTCCTGCATATTGCCATTGTGGCCCAAAGACAAAAACCATAAAACAAAACAAAATTCACATGGTCATAGCTGACTGACCTAAAGTTGACCTTTCACCCAATCAAGCTTATCAGAGAAGACCTTAAATCTTTGCCAGTAGCAGGAATCTCAGTAACAATGTTCAGGAGCCTCTTGGCCTGGCATCTTTCCCTGAGATGTGAGCCAGAGATGCAAGAACACTGAGCTGGTAGTAAAAGAAGAAACAAGAACCCATTGTCACCCCACCACAACCATTTCTCCTGCCCTCCTCAATCTCTATGGTTTCCTGTCTGACATTTTGAGAAGACACTTGTAGTAATTTCTATCTACATCTTGGTCCCACTCCTGTTGATTTCTGTCTCTTAAAGCCAAAGAAGCAACTCAGATCTCGTGAACAGCACCTTCTTGCCAGATGGCAACCCACCAAATATTACAGAGGACTGCAATGGGCTGGAATGACTAGCTACCCAGAGTAACAGTGAAGCTGCATCCCAGATCTGTGGCCAGAGAACTTGTGGAAATATCTGGACCTCAAAAGGGGGCACATGTCAGAACTTATTATTTCAGAGTGCTGGATGGTAACTGTGTGAAAGTAACTCAAAATCATCACTTTGCCAATGACCCTGCTTCACCACTCATCTACAACTCTCTTCAGAGATACCAGTATAACCAAAACTCAGGTATGCCAGTAATTGGGCTGACAGCACCAGGATTTTGGGGAGTGAATGCATACACCTTCCCCCACCTTTGCATACTTCTGAAAAGCCTCGAAACCAAAACTATACCCACACAAGCTGTATTATCAGCAATAGTGCTTGGGTTCCTGGCTCCATGACAATCCAGGTTTTTTATTTGCTTGGTTTTTTTTTTTGGGGGGGGGGCACCCGGCAGCGCTCAGAGGTTACTCCTGGCTCTGCACTCAGAAATAATCCCTAGTTATGGGATGCTGAAGATGGAACCTAGGTCCTTGCCTGGTTGGCCGCATGCAAGGCAAATGCCTAACCACTATGCTATTTCTCTGCCCCGGAAAATCCCAGTTTTTAACATCTCTGAGAGCACACCAATTTAGATGCTAATGTGTATTTGAACCCATCTAATGGTCAGCAGCAAAGAAGTAACAGAATGATTAACTAGCAAGAAGAACTTAATGAAACTCTGACAATGACTTAAAAAAATAAAAAAACTCAACAATCTATCTCAAAGCAGATTAATTTGCCATAATAAAAAAAAAGTTGGATAGTAAGAGAGAGGACACAATTCAAAATATATATACATACACCTTATATATAATATTATATGATTATATAATATATACTATATTAATATTATATATTTTGTATTAATATATTTTATTATATATTAATATATAATATATATTAAATATATACCATACCACATTTGGATAAGAAAAGTATTTAATGTTATTAATATGATTGTATTATTATTAATTTTCTTGGGTATATTACATTTTTCCATCATAATTTAAAAAATTGTCTTTAGAAATATATTTATATTTTTTATTGGAAAATTCGCTAAATGTTCACAAATTTAAAGAAACACAAGCTAAAACTAAAAGACAGCTGAGTGGGAAAAATATTTTCATTCAATACATCAGATGAAAGGTTAATATCTTGGATAGATAATTAACTCACAAAGATTACCCCCACCAAAAAGATCTAAAAATCTCATCAAAAAAAGGGGGAGAGAAAATGAAGAGACACCTCTTTGAGGAAGCCCAACAGATGGCTAACAGGCATATGAAAATGTTCATCATCACTTGTCCTTAAGGAAACCCAAATCAAGATGACAATGAGATATCTTCTCACACCAGTGAGGATACTGGGATTTTTCTTGACAAACTGTTGGCAGGTATGTGGTGAAAAGGAACTCTCATCCACTGCTGGTGGGAATATTGTCTGGTTCAATTCCTATTGAAAACTGTATGGAGGGTTCACAGTAAACTCAGAATCAAACTACCATATGACCCAGCAATTATACTTTTGGGTATCTATCCCCAGGACAGACAAACATTAATTCCAAAGGACCCTATTCATCGCAACACTCAGTACAAAAGCTGAAAGTTGGAATCAACCAACAATCAACAATCGACCAACAAAATTAGTTGTGTAACAATAGATGAGTGGATCATGAAGATGTGGTACATATATTTAATGGAATACTACATAGCTGTAAGGAATGATGCAGTCGTGCAATTCACTGCAACATAGATGAAACTGAATAATATCATGCTAAATGAAGTAAACCAGAAGAAGAAGAAATTTAAATGCAGGATAATATCACATGTATGCTGTAAGGACCACCTACCCAGGATTGAGAGAGAGGAGAAAAGTAGAAATCACATATACTATTTATTCCTCCTGCTGCCGCTGCCAGGGGTTTTCTGAGAGACAGGAAGAGATAGATGAAAATTCACCAGCCATAAGTGTCTGGGGGAGACCCTGGTCCAAAAAAAGAAAGAGAAAGAAATAGATACAAAAAGCAGGCAGTATCTCTCCGATGGTTTATCTCTGGATCCCCAGGAGAAGCAAGTACTGCTGTGGTCACTATCTTGGGCTCCCTTGCAACTGTCCAAGTTTATTTTTCCTTTTATACCTGGCATGACAAGGAGGTGTGTCCAGGGGGCGTGTCCAGGTTCAACTGTCATTACAATGAGGTTGTCCAAGGGGCATTTCCAAGTTCAACTGCCATACATCAACTTTAGGTGGTATTTAGTCTTTAAGTGAGCGAATGCAATGGTTTAAATGAGGGTTGTCTGAACACTCTTGGTTCCAAAGTACAGTGAGAAGGAGAGAAATAGCCCGGGAGATAGCATGGAGGTAAGGCGTTTGCCTTTCATGCAAAAGGTTATCGGTTCGAATCCGAGTGCCCCATATGGTCCCCCGTGCCTGCCAGGAGCAATTTCTGAGCATGGAGCCAGGAGTAACCCCTGAGCGCTGCCGGGTGTGACCCAAAAAACACAAAAAAAAAAAAAAAAAAAAAAAAACAGAGAAGGAGAGAAATAGTGTGGAGGGAGGAGAAAGATAAATGTGAAATAACAGGGGACAGCGGTCAAGAGGTCAAGAGGTGTTTTGTTGGTGTTAATGAAGGTGGTGGGATTGGTACTGAAATATTAAATGTCTAAAACTTAACTATGAATAACTTTGTAAATCTCAATGCTTTAAATAAAAATATTTAATAAAAAGTGAACTATTTTTATTTCTGTTTCATTTTCAATAATCACCGTTATGCTTAATTTTGTATTAATAATTCTTATTTTTCTTAAAGATAACCCCCAAACTATAGGCCAGAGAGATAGCATGGAGGTAGGGTGTTTGCCTTTCATGCAGAAGGACGGTGGTTCAAATCCCGGCATCCCATAGGGTCCCCTGAGCCTGCCAGGAGCGATTTCTGAATGCAGAGTCAGGAGTAACCCCTGAGCACTGCCAGGTGTGACCCAGAAACCAAAAAAATAAAAAAAGATAACCCCCAAACTATATGCTCCTACTCACTTTAGAGAGAGTAGCATTTTTGTTTTGTTTCGTTTGGGTGAGCACATCCAGAAGTGCCCAAGGTAAGGATGGGTCTTTGCTCAGGGATCACTTCTGGAGGGGATCAGGAAACCATATATAGTGTTGGGGATTGGACTTCTGGTCTTTTGCATGCAAGGATAGTATTTTAACCACTGTACTGTCTCTCCAGTTCACTTCTTGACTTTAACACGGGTGACTATTCCTGGGAGCAGACATGCTAGTCAAAGAATTTTACTATACTCAGGCTATGGAAAATAACAATCAGAACGATCCTAGCATGCTTCTCTAAGTGGGACTTTATGACTAAAACTCTATCTGGAGGGCCGAAGAGAAAGCTCAGTGGGCTGGAGCTCATGTTTTGCATCAGGAAGCTAGAATTCAATCCCAGGTCCGATATGGCTCCCAACTCCAGAGCAACACCCAACCACAGAGCCAAAAATAGTTCCTTGAGTGTGTTCCCCCCTCCAAAAAAAAAATAAACAGTGTGGAAAATCTGCCTGGAGTTTATGATTCCTCCTCTCAGATTTTTCACACCAGAAAATGCTTTCACTTGCTTCCAAAATACTTTACATACGTACCACCACTCAAGTGTTAGGAAATCTGTCTTTGTCACTTTGAGACCTCAAACCTGAATCCAGAATGCAAACACCATGATCTCTGATCTTAAAGTTCTTTTAATTGCTGAACAGAACTTTCTTCTTTGACTTCTCATGTTGTTTTTGACTTCTCACTCTGTGTTTCAGAGGCTCAGGGAAGTCTCACATCAATGTCCAGTTCCAGCTCCTTGTTCAATGCATGGACTGACACAGCCTGTGGATATTTACTATTCAGCCATGTGGTACCTAGGGTTCCCTGGGGCTACTCAGGAAATTCCAGGGCTTCACCCTGAAATGTTTAGGAAATTATGAGGTACTAGAGTTACACATGTCTTCTACTCTATTAACTCTTTGACCCCAACAGGAACTTTTTTCAAAAAATAAAGTGAAAGACTCCTTCTCTCTCCAGAGGTCAATTTTCTTCATGGAAACTAGGATTATAAGGTTATTACAATATTATAAAATTCGCATAATATTAATTTCAACCTAGAGCAATATTTTAAAAATCTGTGATAAATATAAAATTTCAATAAAGTATGTTTTGTTTATAAAATAGAGATTGCTTTGATGTATTGACTTGGATGTATCCAATGTATTAGTGGATATTTTCTAATTCATGATATATTTACTAAGTGGAAAATAAAGGTAAATTGCAGGATATTGGGGCCCGGGAGATAGCATGGAGGTAAGGCGTTTGCCTTTCATGCAAAAGGTCATCGGTTCGAATCCCGGTGCCCCATATGGTCCCCCGTGCCTGCCAGGAGCAATTTCTGAGCATGGAGCCAGGAGTAACCCCTGAGCGCTGCCGGGTGTGACCCAAAAACTTAAAAAAAAATTGCAGGATATTATATACAACATGATTTTTTTGTCTATGTTGAGAGAGCAAGAGAAAAGTATGACACAAAAATACTCCAAATTAGGCATGTTTATAGGAGGATGAGGTTGGTGTGCATTACAGAGCAGCTTTCCCAGCAGTAGACTTTGAGTTGATATTACTTCAAGAGATTTATGGAAGATGAGATCCTAGGAAAAATTCACAAGGGTTTTCTAGAAGCAGGACAAGAAAGGAAAAAAGATGGAATTTCAGGGAAAATCTTTAGGGGCATATTTGTTCCCACATACTTCCTTTTTTAGGAACTAATTTTGTTTTGTTTCTGGAGCACAACTAGCAGTACCTTTGAGTTACTCTCAGCTCTGTACTCAGATATCACTCCCAAGGGAGCCAAGGATCCATCCAGGGTCTTCTGCAAATAACGCATGCGTGCAGTTCATTAGCTATCTCTCTGACCCCTAAACAGGGGTAGGGAACTCTCAAATATAATTTAGACCTCAGAATTGCCAGCTCAATCTCTGGTGACTGCATATTCTATGATCTCCAGTCGATTGTCTACATACCCCTGGTGAACAACAAATGCCCCCAATTCCTCTGAATTCCTCTCGTCAACCCTCTGGTCGGAGATACAGTGAGGTCCACTAGCCTAGGGGTTACTGAAGGAGAATCGGAAGTGTGGGGAAGATTCTCATTTGTAGGGAAAGTCCATCATCACTCTAAAAAAATATTCCCAAATAGTAAAAGGCATTAAAGGGAAGTACAGAAGTGTTGTATACAATAGATGCTGCTATGAAAGTCTATATTTTAGTGTAGTCTGTGTCATTGTAGAATAGAGCAGTCTATTTCTAGTTCAAAAGGCTAGCAATGTCCCTGGCATGATACACATTACTTAATA
>PVKC010037978.1:0-12867 GCA_004027635.1 Crocidura indochinensis
ATACCCAATCTACATCAAGCTGTACAAGGAGGGAACTGATGCACTTGCATGCTGGGAACAATGCTGGAGGGAGGACAACACTGGTGGTGGGAATGCCCCTCATTCATTATCACTATGCCATAAATATTACTGTGAAAAATTTATAATTCATTTTGGCCACATAAAAAATTGAATAAGCCAAATAGTAAATTAAACAAGCTTAATAAGAATCTTTATAGATTTTATCCTAGTTGATCCACAAAAATGATCAAAATTCAATAACTGTACTTAAAGATTTATGTTGTTGCAGTTAACATGTAAAGATGGTTTATATATATTTTACACATGCATTTAAATGGCTGTTATTATAATTGACCAAAAAGTTATTGAAGTAATTGGCATATTTTCGAGGTCAGAAATTTTGAATTTATTCATATTTCTAGTCAATGTTTATTACTTTCTGTATATGAGTGAAAATGTCTTTTTCCAGAGGCTAGACAAATTTTACGATGATGATTTTCTGGGGATACGAATCCTAAACCTAATTTTCTGCTAGGGATCATTTCAACATCACAGAGACCAGCAGAGGTTGAATTGCATCTTGTGAGATATTGTGAGACAAACGCAATTTTTAAAACATTTGCAGCTGTTTGAAAGCTTTCATTTTCCAAACTATGTCTTTGTTACAGTTCTATTTAAGCTATTATTTTCTAAGTCTTTGCTTTGTCCAATCTATTAAGTATTTAAGAATGCTGAGTAAGAAACGCCCCCCACCATCTGTGGCCTTGGATTTGATATTCATTTGTATGTGAATTTGACTAGCATCATCTTTTCCATTCAAATTTTTTGTGTTTAGAGTCTATAATTTGTCCATTAAGAGACAGTGGACACATCTATGGATGTAATAATCAATTGCCATGGAGATACGTGTATCACCATAGTAACTTGTATCTTGTAAATGTGTGAAAATGCTCAGGTTGGAGAAGGCAAATACTCTGTATGCATGCATGTGTGTGTGTGTGTGTGTGTGTGTGTGTGTATTTTGGATACTCAAGACTGAATAGCAATTAATCTTCTCCTAATTAGTGATTATCTTAATTCATTGAAGAAACAACATCTTTGTCACCTTACCAATTTTCCTAGTTTACCCTGCAACTAACACATACTCATTTTATGTATATGGCAAATTAATTGCCCTCTTGCTGATCCACTGATAATAACTTGATGTTTCTGAGTTCATAAATAGCATTTTAATTATGTGAACAATGGATTGGCTTAGTGAATAATTTTTAAAAACTGCAGGATATGAACACTGTTGGATCAAAAGAAGAAATGGAAGAAATTAAGTAATTAAGTACTGAGATATGATAAAAGCTTTAAAATTTCTTATTTTGTAGCCCAGTGGTGGGTTAGGATTGGATCACTTTCATTATAATAACAAGGCTGTGAGTTCCATTTAGGCATCACCCACCATCATCCAGTATGACCCGTGCATCATCATTAATAATCTTTGGCTCTACAAATGAAGCGTGTGGTCTCTGGCACACCACAACCAATTGCAGAACTCTAAGTAAACACCGAAATTAAATGTGCAAGCAAAGCAACCAAGCACAAGTGATAGAGAAATGTACAAACCTGATGAGCTACAACCAAACGCAACCATTAAAACCAAGTAGTCATACCAACAGCAAAAATAAGGGGAAGAAAAAAAATTAAACAACAATTATTTTAATTAAAATTAATAAGATTTTAACTATATTTGAATTTAAAATATATTTTTAACATGAGTTTTGCTAAGCAATCCAAAAGAGTAGATTTTTCTGGCAGGTACTATTATTACTTAATAATTTAAAATTCAATAACTCAACTTAAAATGCCAGACTTAATTATTATTCAGACATAATGAGTACATGTTTTCTCTATGAAAGTATCAATTATATAAACCTGTCATGATATGATCATGTGACATCAACTTTATTGCACACAAATGCACATTTACCACAGTAAACAGTTTATGTGACGGCATTTAATTCAAGATGTGCCTGAGTGGGAATTTTTACAGGAGTTTTGAATTTCTACAAGTTCTTTTGTTCTGCTTTTTCTTCCACTTATTTTCCTGGCAAACCCCACTTGGATATTTATAGCATGAATCGGAGGATATACAGTACAGAATAAAGGAACTGGACAGCTGTCAAGAAGCATGTGTTTAGTCCTTGTGATACCAAAGCCAAGATACATGATTTCATGTCTTATGGAGTCCAAAGGATAGATTTACCCTGGCTTGTTTACTCAAAAATGATACGTTTCAAATAGAAGCTGCTTCTCAGTCTGAGTATTGGGAGAGAGTATATGCAGAATGAGTTACAAGCCTGAAATGTCAGAGTTTGCAATTTAGTCTTTTCTATCCATGAAAATTTTGATAAATAATCCAATTAAAGTACACATTTTTCTGCTTTGTTCATTTATTTCACATTTTGTATTTCATCTCATTTTTATTAAAACAAAAGCAAAGATAAAACAGTGTATGAAAATGCAATTAGGGGTCTATACAACATGTTTAGAATGAACACGAAAGTGTTATTCACATTATTTACAATGCTATATACCAGACCCAGGGACTTATTAATTTTGTGCAGCTGAAATATTTCCTTATTGAATAACAACTTCCTGTTTTCTTCCTCCCCATGTCTGGAAATTCTACTTTCAGTTTCTATGAGTTAGATTATTTTACATGCCTCAGGTAACTAGAAGCTTAAAATAATGATAGTGTCATGAAAATAATTGGTCAAATTTACCTTTAGACATATTACAAAGGCTGCTAGTATAAGAGGGATGACATAGTCTCAGACTAATTTAAGAATTATGTTTTCCAAAATCACACAAGATATTCAGTGTTAGCTTTATGATTCCATCTAATGTAAGCCACTGGAATATTGAACTTTAAATGCAAAAGTTTGAAAAGAATGTATTACGTGACTCAAAAAGATAGCATGGAGGTAGGGCGTTTGCCTTTCATGCAAAAGGTCATCGGTTCGAATCCCAGTGCCCCATATGGTCCCCTGTGCCTGCCAGGAGCAATTTCTGAGCATGGAGCCAGGAGTAACCCCTGAGCACTGCCGGGTGTGATCCCCCCCCCCAAAAAAAAAAACAAAAAAAAAAGAAAAGAATGTATTACAATTAATTGTAGCCTAAAATTTCTTTTCAGTGTCCATTGAAGAGAGATATCAAAAGAACATTTATTTGAGAACAGAAATACTCTTGATATCCATGAGGACAGAGCAGACCAATGATGCGTGCTACTATGATAATGATAGTTGGAAATTATCACACTGGACAATAACAGATTAATTAAAGGGAATAAAGTGATATACATGATGCCTACATTAACAGTATTTCAAAACACAGTGTCTAAAAGAAAAAGTATATATGCAAAGAAATATGTCTGCTACAGTTGATTAGGGGAGAAGGCAAAGAGAATATTAGGAAAGAAACTAGGGACATTGGTGGCTGGAAATGTGCACTGGTGTAGATGTTGTACAATGTATGACGGATGGAATTCAATCATGAACAACTTTTTAATTATGATAATAATAACTATTTTATTTTATTTTACTTTATTTTTTATTATTATGGGTCACACCGGCAGCGCTCAGGGGTTACTGCTGGCTCCACGCTCAGAAATCGCTCCTGGCAGGCTCAGGGGACCATATGGGATGCCAGGATTCAAACCAATGACCTTCTACATGGAAGGCAAACACCTTACCTCCATGCTATCTCTTCGACCCCAGAATAACAATTTTATTATGAACAACCTTGTAAACCATGATATTTAAATAAGGTAATTAAAATTAAGTTGTGTACTATCAGGGTCAGGCAATATGATATTTTTAAAGATCAGATAGAGAAATAGTATGAATTTAAGAAATTTGTTTTGGAAAAAAAAATTGGGCGTGGAGGTGGGGCCACACCCAGCAGCACTCAGGGGTTACTCCTAGCTCTACACTCAGAAATTTCTCCTGGCAGGCTTCGAAGACAATATGGGATGTCGGAATTCGAACCACCTTCTTTCTGCATGCAAAGTAAGCGCCTTACCTCCATGCTATCTCTCCGGCCCAGAAAAATTTTGGATTGTTTATTTTATCCACCTGTTGGCAAATGATAGGGGAAAAAATTATTAGGTCAAGGTCAATCTTGAATGTGAAGTCCAGTTGTTACAACAGGCACCAGACATTTTGATGTTTTCTGTTTTTGAATTACTGAGTTAGAAACTTGATTTTTCATAGAAGTCTCATATGGCAGAGACAAGGGGAGCAATTCAAAAGATGTTTAAGGTAAAGTGTGGTGTCATATTGAGAGACAGCAGGATAATTAAGGTGCTTTCTTTGCACATGGCTGGCTGTGGTGTGACTCAAATGCAAAAACAAAAGGAAAGAAAAATAAATATAAAGGTTAAAAGAATGCAAATTTTTAGGATATTTGGACTGCTGTTTTCAAAGTGCTATGCTTATGCAAAATATTTAAAAGCTTTAAATTCTTTTTAGAAAATATATTGCAATAGATTAAAAGGTTTCTATAAAGGTCTTATAAGACTTATGTTCTCATGTCGGCATAGAATTCATGTTTGAAGGAACTATCTGTCCTATGCAGCAAATACTAGCTTACTTAGAAGCAATTTATAATTCATGCCATTGTAAACCCAAAATTGAATCAATCACGTTTTCTTTAAGGATCATATAACTTAGTAGAAAATAAAGCATGAATACATATTCATAAAATATGAGATAAATTTTATCTAACCGTAATCTTAACTCAAAAAGCACCTACTTATTTGCTTGTTTTAATTGTCTTATATGAGTGAATCCCTGAAGTTTATGTTCTTCAAGCATTGTCCTTTGATGACTTGGCATAACGTAATTATTTATGTGTTACGAAATAGAATTTCCTTCTTTTTGTTAAGACTGAATCTATTCCCTAAATTCATTAATACATTTTCTTTGCTTATCATTGCCAGGTGTTAAATAGATTGTTGCCATATCTTGACTATTGATCTCCCGAACAACAGGAGACTGCCTATTTGTTCTAGATTGTGACTTAAATATTTGTCTGTATTTATATTGTTAGCAAGTTATCTGTATGTATTTCTTAAAAAATGAGATATAGGGAAAGTATAGAAATTCAATTTTACTTTTCTGAAGAATGCTCTCATACTTAATGTGCTTTCAATAGTGTTGAAATAGTATTTCACTGGAACACTGATGCTGGATCAACCATATTGTGACTTTTCTTCATACAGTACACTAAGATTAAGTACTCCAACTGGAATTGTCAGGAGAAAAGCATCAAAAGTCACTCTTTTCACTCCGGAACTTGAACTCGATTTGAACTTGTGCATGAGTTGTTTTTAGAGCTGAAATATGTATCAGCAGAGATGAACTATAGGATGTATAACATAAGGATGTATCAAACAGTAACTGTAGCCACGAATGTATTTCTTTAATGGTTTAGGCATTTTGCTTTACAATCAACAGCAATAAGACCTTTTCAACTAAATACATAAATATGCATGATCACTATTCAAATTGGTATAAAGTGTTCAATGACTATTAGTCCATGTGCATTATTTTATTTTAGCAAATAAGATACCTAGTATACTATATTATTTTAATCTTTATTATTAGTCATATTATTTTAGCTCAAAATCAACGTTTTTCTTTGCTTAGCATGATTATATTTATAATCCTGTTTTGTCTGATGTAGGGACTGCTACATTGTTTTCATTTGATTATATTTTATCCTAATCCTGTATTGTTCCTTTTTCCCATTTCATTTAATTTTAAACTAGTTTCAAGAAGAGAACAAAAATTTAGTTTCATTATATTGAATATGTTTTAATATGTATCCTGTCTTATTTTTAATAAAATTGTAAAAGTATTGTATGCTTTTGATCTTTTGTCATTTCCTTTACATTTTCACATTAATGCTTTTATAATGTTGTGAAAGTAATCCATTCAAATGATTCTTTTGAATGTTAATGCCCTTTGAGTAACTTAAATAATTTCATTTTATAAGTTACTAATTTTTCTTTTTTCATTTCTAAATTGTTTTAGTTCACACTATATGTAATGTTGCTTTTGGTGTATTTTAGTTTCAAAAACAAGGTGATTGCTATTTTTTGCTGATGAATTGTGAGAAAAAAGCTTACAATACCTTTAATACCTCCTGAATAAACTTTTATATATTCATCTTTGACATATGACCTGTTTTCTCTAATTTACTTCTCAATGTATATTTTTCATGTATGTGTCTCTGAACAAATCTGAATATTTCCTTAATTAAATTTCTATAATTTTATTTTATGGTCAAACAGCATGGACTTTTTATACTTTTTATCATAAACTGATAACATACTCCTAAGAAAGATTATACTTATAAGTTGCCATTATCTGTGTTTTAATATAGTTGTCTTTTTAATGTAACTATGCTTACAGTATAATTCTGGTGGGGACAAATGATCTTAATACTGTAAATTTTTTCTTATAATAATTATTTTATCTATATTGACAGGAGTTTCCAAATAAAATTTCTTCACTATATTTTAATTATAAGTCATGATACACTTTAATATTTCCTTGTTAGAAATGAAGAAATAAAATGATTTGAAGTTTAGGGTATGCATGGTTGATGGGCTAAAGAAACATCCAAAATTTGAACACTAGACCCATGATTCTAGACACTGTTGTTATTTGATTGCTCCTCTTTTTAGTGTTTGAATGAGAATATGTATTTCTCTTTTCTAATTTCTGATGGAAGAAATTTACAGTCATATCTGTTTAGGAATAGAATGCCATGTGTTTAATTTTGGCCTTTCTCATTTATTCTACAGAGAACTCAGTAGAACCACTAAACAAATGGTTAGAAGTCAAGAAATTGGGGATTTCTTCATTAATCTAGAGATTGTGTGCTTTGGGATTTCATGTTTTGAGAAACCATCTGCCGTATCTTTATTATTGACTCAGATATTTTGTGTCTATATCATTTTTTCCTGAACTTTGTACAGCTGCCATGGTTAACATTAAAACAATCCAAGTTTTAAAAATATATTTACTATGACCCTCTACTTTATTATTATACATACAGTGGTTTGACGAACCTTTCGTTTTTGCACATAACAAAAATATCTCAATTTCTAATAAATTAGAATTATTTAATCTATGTTTCTTATTGCTCTAATATTCTTACTTATCTTTGCTCTTTTTATCCTTTTTATAACTTGGTGATTTTAATTTGTATATTTGAAATAGTTTTATATTATTTTATTTTGTTTTGTTTGATTTGTTTCTTGCTTTTGCTTTTGGGGCCACACTTAATGGTATTCAGGGCTTACCCCAGGCTCTGCACATAGAAACCACTCTAATATGTCTTGCTTGGGGGATAATTCATGCTGTCAGGAATCAAATCGATGCTGACAAGTGCTTTGTCCACTGTATTATCATGCTGGTGTTGATTTTACATTTTATACCTTAATTGTTTAATTTCATTAGCATATTTTATTTTATTATTCAATATAAATTTAGCATTCATGTTTTCTTTGTTTTTACATTGTTTAGTACCTAGCAAAGGAAGATCAAAGAAATATAGGAAACTTATGTGACAATAAATTGTTTTCCAGAGACCTTTCAATTTTGATTCAATAATTCACTTTATCTTCAGAGTTCAATGACCACCATAATTAATATAATTGAATACAAGTACACTAGAGCGATTGTCTTTAAAATAAAAGCAAACTACTTTGTTCATATATGTTTCATACAAATTTACAAATATAATTTATACAATTATACAAAGATCCACATTCACAATTATCATGAATTTCAAAATACTTTCACAATATTGGAAAGACATCTCAGCTATGGACTATCCAATTCTCACTATCCATTAAAAAGCAACAACAACTTCAAATTTTTTTTATTTTATTTTTATTTACCTGTCTATTCTGTATATTTCACATTCCTAAATTATGCTAGATATGGCCATTTGTTACTAGTATTTCTATAACTTAGCAATTGAACCCTTCTCAGAGAAAATCCTTAAGCATGTGATATGAATCTTTTTTAGGGGTTGTATTTAAATATTATTATACTATTATGATATATCGGGTACTATTTCTTCACCAATTATTTCATTTTGAGTGGACACTGAGTTTGTTTTAAATAGTTTTTGTTTTAACTAAATATGTGGACTTTATGCAATTTGTTTTGTTTTTTTTTGTTTTGAAACTTTTTAGAGTTACACTTAAGGCTCACTCCCAACTCTACTTGACCATTCGGGTATGAAGATTCAATCTTAGTTGGCAGCATAATAAAAGTGCCTCACCTACTGTATTTTTCTGTAAAATTTACATATTCTTATTGACTATTAAGGTTGAATATTATTTTGAACTGTTAACCATCTGCTTGTTATTTTCTTATTTAAGTTTAGTTTAGTTTTGGGGCCATATCTAGTAATGTCAGGGGTTATTCCTGGCTCTGCACTCAGAAATTACTCCTTGTAGTTTTGGGCAGGAGATTGAACCTAGGTCGACCACATGCAACACAAATACCCTACGTGTTGCTACTTGTTGTGGCATAACTCGAGCCCCTTGCGTGTTGTTTTCAGATTATTATTATTTTCAAGTATTTTTGTTTTGAATTGGAAAAATAGTACTTAGTTGGAAACATTCACTTTGCACATGACTGACCTAACCAATGCAAATGGTCCTCAAAACAAACTCTCATTCAAAACCAAAAAGTAAAAAACAAATAAAAATATTAACTTTTTATTATTGAGGCAGATAATTTTATAAATTATAGGTAGAATATATTAAGCTATATAATTCCTTATTAAAAATTAGATTGGAAAAATTTGTGACAGTGAGGAAGACATTTGCCTAGGCTTCATTCCCAGGTCCATGGAGTAGATCCAGAAGTGCTAACTAACAGCCAGCAATAAGCTCTAAACTTACCAGGTGTAGCTAAAACAAACTTGCCAAGCTTTTTTTCTTTTTATACAATTTCTAATATATTCTGCTAATGCTTTTTACTTTTACTAGGAGCATGCTTTGCATTGTTCTCTGCTTACTCCTGGCTTTAGCTTACGGATAAGTTCTAGTAAAGCGCAGATGAACATGTGTGAGTGAGGAATTGAACCAGAGATGGCTGATTAAAAGCACACACCTTAACCCAGTATTATCTCTCTACCATTTTGAAAGTTTTTGTCTTCTATTCAGTTTCCACCCTTTGGTTCTTTATTATGGTCACATTACTGCATGGTAATACAATACTTTTTATAAGAAAGATGAGGAAAAGAGTGCATTCAAAGTTATTAGTCAGAACCAAAGCGATTGTTACTCCTTTATTTAAATGAGCTAGCAAATTGTAAATCCTATTACATATTCTTACCAAGTTTTAATGCACATTCATAAAATGATGGGGTTTTTTTGCTATTTGTCTTAAGAAAACTTTCAATAGAATATTATTTACAATGATTTCTTATTGTTTTTATTAATTTTACTTATTTTTCTAAAGAGTAAAGAATTGGAGTTCATGCGACAATCCAAGACATTTGTTCCACATCACAATGACACTTAAAAGTTAATGATGATTTCATTTTTCAACCACGAGTCTTGTTCCTAGCTGAATTCGGATTGTTTGATTTCGGTATATAATCAACAGAATTATTAATTTTTTCATTAGATATCTATGAGGAACATTTAGAATCCAGGTACTATAATACATATATCAAAATATAAAATGCAATTTATTTATGCTTACAATTTTAATACATATACATATGTTATATATTATAATATATAAATATTATGTATATATAAACTTTTAGTTTGTTTATTCATGACACCTGATGGTGCTCAGAGATTATTTCTGGCTCTCTACTCAAGAGATCCCTCTGGGAGGAGTTCAAAGGATCATAATTGCTGCAGGAATTTAAACGTTGGTCAGCTGTCTTCAAGACAATTTCCTTAATCCTGTAATAACTCTACAACTCCTATATGTGTTTGTGTGTATTATATTTGATCTTTCAAATATACTTTTATTATGCTGGTGACTATATAAGATTTGCAATTAATATTTCAATAATATAGAAAGGAAATTAAAGTAGCCTTCCATTTCAAGACTTTCTCTACCAAGTTTCAATGCTGTTTTTCAGGTAAAGTTCACATTTTATATTATATGAAACCTTTAAAATGAACTCATTTGGAAATGCAATAGTTTCTTAATCAAAGTCAGGATATTCTCAGTTTGTATTGTAATTGTATATCACATATTTACAGAAAATACTTCTCTACCTTTATATTAGTTCTGTCCTTTTCTTCCAAGAAGTAGCTTATTAACAAAGTCCTATAATACTACATATTTCTCTAAAGTAATCATGTTTCCTGTATCTTCATCTATTATTTTTCATAAAATAATTCATTTGAAATTCTCAAAAGATTTTTTACATTGCTAAAATTTTTGTTTTATATCCACATGTCAAACTCTTTCACTTCCACGTGAAACTAAGCTTTTAAGACAGAAATTGTTTTTAAATTTCTTTTTCAAAGACAAAATGTGTTTTACACGTATAATATATAATAAAAAAGTTTTATAAGTGCAAAGGTTTTAAATCACTTTTATACATTTAAAATATAAATTTAGATTGTTAGTGTATAAGAAATAATAACATAAGTCTCTTAATGCTTAAAAATATAAAAGTGAGAGAAGATTATAAATTCATGATTATTTAAAATCACTTTCTGCAGTTTTGATTGTGTGATTGTTATTTTACATTTTAACAGAGAAAAAAAAGAGAGTTACATTGTAAGAACCAAATTGAAATAGTTCATAGTCTTTCAAATTTCATTATTAATAAAATAATGTTGCCTGATATAAAATTATTTTTTATTTCAGATCATTTTTTAAATCTTATACCAAAATTTAATCTTATTTACTTATAATACAATAATAATTTTAGTGTATATTTTTAAAGTGTATATTGGAATGTTGTGACTATATCTATTCCTGAGGATATTGTAATAATTTTAAGTCTAAGAAAACTTAAAATAGATTATAGTCTTTCCACTTTCCTCTTTATCCCCTATATAATGTCATATCAATATTTTGCTTGATTTTAAGAAGGCCAATCTTATTTAGAGTAGCTTTTTTGCTGAATAAAATCTTTTCTACTCAAAAATAATATATTTTATATATGTTATACCATTATGAAGTGACATTTTGAAATATCAATAAGATGCAGGCTTCAGGCAATTTTAATTTAGATCTATACTTCAATTCAAAAATTCTATTTTTAAACACACTAAGCCATTATTGGTTTTTGGCTTTATTCTCTTAACCAATCTATAAATAGATACTAGAAATATGTCTTCAAAATGCATAAAAAGGGGAGAATATTTTGTATATAAATATTATGTAACAATTAATATTAAATTATACATATTAAATAACAAGTATACTGTAAATAAATTCCTCTAAAAATTTTAACATACAGCCTTTTCAAATATACAACTCATTACACATAGCTATACATACAGAAAGGTATTCATTCCTATGCATACACATACATACCAGATTTACAAAAAGAAATGCTTTTCTGAGTAGGTTTGAAAGTTTGACAAATCGGGGCCCGGGAGATAGCATGGAGGTAAGGCGCTTGCCTTTCATGCAAAAGGTCATCGGTTCGAATCCCGGTGCCCCATATGGTCCCCCGTGCCTGCCAGGAGCAATTTCTGAGCATGGAGCCAGGAGTAACCCCTAAGCACTGCCGGGTGTGATCCAAAAACAAAACAAAACAAAAAAAAAGTTTGACAAATCATAACAAAGGAATATTATAAGACAGGACTGATAAAGTTCTAGCTAAGTTAGGAGTCATACAATATCAATGAAAATGTGTTTGTCGGAATTACAGGACACTTCAGAAATAATCTAAATCAAATACTTGCAGAAAAATTGGACGGAGTTCAAATGTCTCTGATTACTGAACAATAATGTGCATTACATAATCTATGTGCACTGTAATCTCAGACCAGAAAAAAGAAGAACATTGCATCATAGATTCAAGAACTATATTATCTAAATATAAGAGTAGATAATTCATACAATCACAATTTCTATAGAGAAGAATATCTCCACCATAAACTGTTACTCTCAAACTCATGAATTTGGGCCTATGGGTCAAACTAGGGGTAAACTAGGTGTGCAATTATCAATTGGTATTATAAGTTTTAAACTAAAATGTGTAAGAGATGTCATACTGTTGATGAATAAAAGATTAATTTTGATATTCATGAAATAAAATTATGTACACTTTATAAGTAAGTAGAATGTGTCTAAGTTATCAGAAATATTTCATATTCCTTAACTAAGTTCATATATTGCCAAATATAAAACAAATCTTACAT
Organism: Crocidura indochinensis; assembly: GCA_004027635.1. NCBI lineage: Eukaryota > Metazoa > Chordata > Mammalia > Eulipotyphla > Soricidae > Crocidura > Crocidura indochinensis. The sequence continues at coordinate 12,431 of PVKC010037978.1, forward strand.
CTGATAAAATGACTTTATATATTTCAAATTAATATGATATATCATTAAAAATAAAGAACAGTATGTAATATGCATGTGTATATGTCTATGTATGTATTTCTAACTGAAGTATCTGAAGATTAACTCGCTAAATTTCATTAAAACTGTTCTAAATAATAAGAAAAGCCTAATATATATCTCAAATTACTGGTCACACCTTGGTGGAAAATATACACGGGGATATGCGTTGTATATTGTATAACTGAAAATAATGTACAACTCTGTAATTGTGAAAAGAAAATAAATACTAGTTTTGATAATTAAAAAGGAAAAATAGAGAAAGTAGAAATTATGATAAAAATTTTCACAATAGATAAATGCATTGAAATGGAAAATTAATAGTGTTCTATAAAACTAATTTTGGATTAGTAAAATATATAGCATAGAATCAGGATATT